>BRYE01000016.1:13216997-13226997 GCA_030159115.1 Actinidia arguta var. hypoleuca | reverse complement strand
TTGGGGGAGAATTTCTTAAGTCCATCCGGGTTTGGCAGGTTTTGGGTAGTAGCGCCCTCCCCAAACCCAACCGCTATAAAACATAAGAATGTAAGTAACCAATTAACAGTCACGCATCAAACCAGGTTCACTAATTGTGTTTCAAGTATTAAAAAATAAAAAATAAAAAATAAAAAATCGTAATTCAAGACATATTTGCTTGATTTCGTAAGGAACTGAAATTGCTATGATAAGGGGAAAATTCTACACCTGATTTCCCTTGGTGGGAACGTCGCCCGGTATGGTCATATCGCCACAACCTTTCATGATCTAAGCCAAGCTCGCCTAGACTCCCCAAATGATCTTGCCGCCCTTTCAACATTACCTCGCCAATAGGTGAGGTTAACTATCTCGCCTGACTCTCTGATGATAAGATCAACGTGAGACTCCACCTCCCTCCGAACTCCTATATTCGCGATACAACCTTCATATGGCATCCTCCTCTTTTTTCTCTGATATCCTCGGGATATCCTTCCGTACTTAGCCACCCGAGGATTACGCCGTGATTTTCTCGCACGGCACTCCATCTTTCATCTATAAAAGGCCGCCCCCTTCCACTAGAAAAGGTAAGCACGAATCACTCACATTCACACTTTGAAAGCTCTGATACTTTTTATCTAGCTTCCTTACCTTAGCCTGATCTCCGCACTAGAGGGGTTTGTAGCGCCCTTACCTCGGCCGATTATATTTGTTCTCTTGCGCAGGTCATTTTCGAGGTCAAAGAGCAATTCTGACTGTTGGTTGCTCGCCACTCCTCCCCCTCCCCCTCCCCCTCCCCCACCCCCAATTTCTACCACAATAGTTTGACGTTGTTTGTAAGAATGAAAGTTCTCTATATTCTACGCACCTGCGTAGCTGCTTATTGCCTAGACAAAATACCAACAACCCTCTAAATAACCGAGCACATCCAATGGCAAACACTAGCCAAGCTCTAAATCTTGAGGGCCTCCACTGTGAGATGCATGAGATCGCCGAGAAGAATAGGATCATGAACAAAAATAACGTCCTCCTGATACAACACCTCGCCACGAACAACCCGCCTCTTGCCGTGGCACCTGGTCAGGAAGAAGTTGATCCATCTCGCCATTCTCGTCAGGAAGGCGATCACGAATCCCAAAGTTGCCAAAGCACAGGTTGAGCACGATCAACCAGAAGCCGGCGATGCCAATCATCAAGTTTACACTCCAGACGTGAGAGAAGTCCTATTCTGTCAAAATCTTAGTCCTCTAGTTGGACTCACGATATGAAGGACGAGGAAACCAAAAGAAGAGGGAGATTACCACTTTGGGACGATCAAGCACATAGGTGCCGAGATAAGTCCACCAACCAAAAGATCAAGGATTTGGATGATTGGATTGATGCCATCAATACCGGTGTAAATGCCCCCGTTACTATGAATGCTTTAATACAACAGACTGAAACCCCATTGACTGAAAGAGTGATAAGGACCAGGGTTTCATTCAAATTCAAGTTACCATCTCAGCTCAGGATAGACAAAGGAAAGACAAACCCAATGGACCACCTGGATTCGTACAAAAACTTGATGACACTCCAGGGGTACTCAAACGATGTGATGTGCAAGGCTTTTTCTGCTACATTGAAGGAGTCAGCGAGGTCATGGTTCAGAAAATTGTCTCCTCAAACCATTGACTCATTTGGTAACCTGAGCAGACTCTTTGTCGCCAATTTCATGAGTTGTAGGATCAGGTAAAAGAATGTCTCCCACCTTTTCAAAATCCACCAGAAGGATGGGGAGAGCTTGAAAGATTACGTTAAAACGTTTCAACCAGGCTGTCCTTGAAGTTAAGGACCCCAGTGACAAGGTGGTCATTATGGCCATGAAGGAAGGACTTCGCCCGAGACCGCTGCTCGACTCCCTTTCCAAGAACATCCCTGAAACTCTATTGACACTCCAAAGTAAGACCGACAAGTACATTGCGGCTGAGGAGTTAGCCGAGGACAAACGCAAGAGGCGAGGCAAGGATGATCACAAGAGAAAGGAGTTTGACACCTGACAAACTGATTATAAGGGTGAGGTGAAAAGTAAGAGGTATGATCGAGATGCGAGGAAGCAAATAATGATCGACGTCCGCGAACTCCACCTCACCGACCTAACCTTGTGTTGCCTCTTCTTAACAAGCCTGTTGCCCAGGTACTTATGGAGATCAAGAATGAAGACTTCATAAAGTGACCTGGGAAGATCAAGACTAACCCCCTTAGAAGGAACAAGAACAATTATTGTGAGTCCATAAGGATCATGGACACAACACCGATGATTATTTTTAGCTAAAAGAGCAGATAGCTGACCTAATCAAGAGAGGATATCTGAGAAAGTATTAGCTGACTGCCCACGTCCAAACTCGCCTAACAGAAGATACGTTGACAACAGCCTACGGCGGGTGACATCCAAACTATTCACGGAGGATTTGCATTAGGAGGATGCTCAAGCTCGTCCCAAAAGAGGCATGCCAGGGATGCAAGTGGATGAGCCAAAGAAGAAGTTTTTAACCTCTCCACGCCTATGGTCGGGGCTCACCAGCCCATAACCTTCAACAATGAGGATTTGAGAGGCTTGCATCTCTCCCATGACGATGCACTGGTCATCTTGGCTACTATCACCAATTTCAACATTCAAAGAATCCTAGTTAACAACGGGAGCTCTGCCGATATTCTGTTCATCTCGGCATTTGACAAAATAAAGATAGGCCGAGATAGGTTCCATCCATCTCACACTCCTCTGGTTGGGTTTGGAGGAAGTGCTATCAGCCCCTTGGATGGATCAAGTTACCCTTGACCTTGGGAGTGGAACCTCACCAAACTATAATATGGCAAGACTTCCTCATAATGGATTACCCCTGACCTTATAATTATATCTTAGCCCCCCCCCCCCCCCCTCCCGGGGAAAAAATCAAGGCTATTACCTCTACCTATCACCTGATGATGAAGTTTTCTACTTTTATAGGGATAGGTGAAGTGAGGGGCGACCGAGGCGACCAAAAGGTGGCAAGACAGTACTTCATCACGCCAATGAAGATCGACTATCTTTCAACCAAATAATAGCTACAGATAGATGATGCGGAAATGAAGACACTGAGGGACGAAGTGGAAGAGATTACCCTAATTGATCCCATAGAAACATAAAATGCCAAGCCATTAGAAGAAGAGTGACTCCAATCTTCATACATCTCGAATACCCAGATCGCCATGTCATGATCGAGACCGAGTTGACTGAAGAGTTGCGAAGTACTCTGGTGGAGTTTTTAAAGTAAAACTATGATGTGTTCATGTAGTCACAAGGCGATGTCCAACGAATAGACCCTCATGTCACCGTCCATAAGCTATTCATTGACCATGATCATCCTCTAGTGCACCAAAGAAAAGAAAGTTCGCCTAGAGCGCTTGAAAGTGATAGAAGAAAAAGTGGCTAAACTCGTCAAAAACAATGTTATCAGAGAATCTCACTATCCAAATTGGCTCACCAACGTTGTCGTTGCCCAAAAAAATGGGGGAAAGTGGAGTGTGTGTCGAATTTACTGACTTGAACAAAGCTTGCCCTAAAGACAATTTTCCTCTACCCAAGATTGATTTGATTGTTGATGCAACCTCCAAACATGAGCTCCTTAGCTTCATGGATGCCTTTTCAGGGTATCACCGGATCAAAATGCATCCTCTCAACGTAGAGAATACTTCTTTTATCATAGAGAGGATTGTACTGCTACAAGATCATGCATTTTCGGTTGAAAAATATAGGGGCGACATACTATAGATTGGTCAACAAGATGTTCAAGGAGATGATAGGGAAGACAATGGATGTCTATATAGATGATATGTGAGTCAAGAGCCTCAAAGCAGCTAACCATATCGCCCATTTGGAAGAAATGTTCGGTATCCTACGAAAACACCGTATGATGCTTAGCCCCTCCAAATGTATCTTCGGTGTGTTGTCGGAAAGTTCCTTGGTTTCTTGGTGACAAAACAAGAGATTGAGGCGAATCCAGATCAAATTCAAGCTCTACTTGCGATGAGTTCGCCTAGAAATATTCATGAGGTGCAATAGTTAACTAGGTGAGTAGCAGCCCTTAATAGATTTGTCTCGAAGTTAGCAGATAAGTGCTTGCCATTTTTCAAGATTTAGAGGAAGAATAAAGCTTTTGAATTGACGGATGAGTTTGAGGTGGCATTCCAATAACTGAAGGAGTATTTGGGGTCGCCTCCCTTACTCACTGTTCCTAACATGGGCGAGGAACTCATCCTCTATCTCTCCATCTCACCAATAGCAGTTAGCGCAATGCTCATCCGAGATGAGGACAAGGTTCAGAAGTCGGTTTACTACATCAACAAAGTCCTCATGGGAGCTGAAACTAGATACCTAAAAATCGAGAAACTCGTTTATGCCCTTCTAATCACCGCCAAGAAGCTTCGCCACTATTTCCAAGCACATCCCATTGCTGTTTTGACAGATCAACCCTTGAAGTAGATTCTCCAACGACCCGATACTTTGGGGCGATTACTAAAATGGTCTATCGAACTAAGCGAGTTTCATATCAACAACCGACCAAGGATGACAATTAAAGCTCAGGCATTAGACGAGTTTACATGTGATGCTACTCCAGAACCTGAGGTGATTACACCAAGGGAACAAGATCAGGATGAGGATCTCGCCAGATGGAAATTGTTCGTGGATGGATTATCAAACCAGCATGGCTGTGGTGCGGGGTGTGTTCTCCAAACTCCTTCGAGAAAGAAGCTGGATTATGCCATACGTATTGGATTCAAAGCCACCAACAATGAGGTTGAATATGAGGCCATTCTCACCGGACTAAGGGTTACAACAGAATTGGGAGTAGAATCCTTAGATGTCTTCAGTGATTCCCAACTTGTAGTGAATTATCTCGCCAAGGATCTTCGAATGGTGGCCTATCTAGATGAGGTGAAGATCATATCGACAAAGATTAAGGACTTCAAGATTCATCAAATTCTCAGAGAGGAGAACAAGAAGGCTGATGCCCTGGCCAATCTAGCCTCAGCCTTCGATTTTACCTCGGACAGGAGTGTCCCTTTGGAATTCTTGTCAAATCCAAGTATCGATGTCGCCAAAACCGTTTTCCATGTAGCAGCAGATCCGACTTGGATGGACGACATCATCACGTATCTCCGAGATGGGAAGTTTCCATCAAATAGACTCCAGGCACAATGGATCCAGCGATTAGCCAAATTTTGTCTCATCTATGGAACTTTGTATAAGAGGTGCTTCTCGGCCACTCCTGAGGTGTCTCCGACTTGAGAAAGCAGATTATGTACTTAGAGAAATTTATGAAGGCATCTGTGAAAATCATTCTAGGGCAAGATCATTGGTTAGGAAGGCCATTCGCCAAGGATATTTTTGGCCTCAAATAGAACGAGATGCAATTTCTTTCACCAGAAAGTGTGACAAGTGCCAAAGGTTTGCTCGAATAAGTTATCTCCCTTGTACCGAGATGATACCAATGACTAACCCATAGCCATTTGCTCAATGGAGGATTGACCTGCTCAGACCTCTACCATAAGCTCCATTGCAAAGGAAAATTTTGATTGTCGCCATTGACTATTTCACAAAATGGATAGAAGCAGTCTCTCGCCAAGATCACTGAGAGGAACACTAGAAACTTTGGGTGGAAGAATATCGTTTGTCGATTTGGGATTCCAAAGGTAATCATCTCGTACAATGCCAAACAATTTGACAATGATGGGTTCAAACTATTTTGCTCGGATCTCGCCATATCCAACCATTTCTCCTTGCCCGGTCATTCTCAAGCTAATGGTTAAGTGGAAGTCACCAGCAGAACTATCTTAAGGAATCTAAAGGCAATGTTAGAAAGATCCAAGAGCGAATGGGCAGAAGACCTTCCAAGCATACTATTGGCTTACTACACGACCAACAGAATCTCAACGGGCAAGACGCCGTACTCTATGGTGTATGGGACAAAATCAATCATACCAGTGGCGATAGGAATGCCGAGCTTCAAGACTTCAAATTTCGACAAAGAGAACAATGAAGACGAGCTAAGGCTTAACCTTGATTTCCTTAACGAAAAGAGGGAGCGAACCGAGATGCGCCAAGCTACCTACAGCGCCAAGTCGCCAAATACTACAATCAGATAGTCAAGCACATGTCGTTCTTACCAGGCGACTTGGTCTTAAGGAAGGTCACATTGTCTATGAAAGAACCTAATGCTGGGAAGCTCGACCCCACGTGAGAAGGTCTTTACAAAGTTATCAAGGTGTCCAGGCCAGGATCTTATTGGTTAGAAGATATGAGCGAGAAAACACTACCTTATCCCTGAAATATTGAACACTTGAAGAAATACTACCAATAGTACTTTTGGTCGCCATGTGATCAAGATCGCCTACGCAACTAGATGATGTCGCCAAAGTCTTATTTTTTCCAAATGCTCCATATAATCATTATTTTGATTGCCAATCTCCATGTGATTAGGGTTATCCTAATAAAATAACAAATTCTCTAGTTTAATTTTATTATTTCGCCAAAAGAATTAATTTTGCCAAAATGAGTTATATCGCCAATTTATTGCCGATTTTGCCAAAATAGAATGTCACCAACTTCTCCATTGTCTCCATCTAATCGAATTAAATCAGTAAGATCAAGACTTATTGATATCGCCAGAAAAGATGTCACCTAAATCTTGTTATTGCCAAACCAATATGCAAGGAAATTAAGGTTTGGAGATTTTCAAAATTTTGCCAAGGCATTAAGATCTCCACGTTCAAGTTTGATGAATTAATATGATCGCCTAACTGTTTAGAAGCTTTATTCGCCAGATTTGTTTTGCCAATCACCAATGTGTTAAGTTTTATTCGCCAATTTCATTAGATATGATGTCGCCAACGTAAGCAAATACTATGCTAAGAAATAAATAGGACAAGCAGGAAACATGAAGGAAATAGTATTTTTCATCACTCAAGGGTTACATCTCGCCAATACAAAAAAGGAGAAAGATTTACAAGTGTCTAAGGAGAGAGAGGGCTGGTATAGCCCTTCTCCCCATCATTCTCCTTTTCCTTCTCCTCCTCTTATTCCTCAAGCAGCTCGGCGTCGATCCCCATGTCATGGATGTCAAGCTCGGGATGGAGATGGTTAATCTGCCTCTTATAGAAGTCAAAGCCCTTGCCAAAATACTTGGAAGCTGTAAATTCAACAGCCTCTTGGAAGTCGTCCGAGGACTTGTACTCCTCAACTTCTTGAACCTTGCCACAGTAGCGTCTTGGTCCTCCTTGGTCTTTTGAAGCTCATCAACAGCCTACTATTCTCGGACTTCAAACTCTGCCAGTTGTTTCTCTAGATCTATAGCCAAATTTTGAGCACGAGTCATCTCGCCATCAAACGAGGTAGCCCGACCCTGCTGGAACATCGCCTCGTTCCTCATATCCCTTCCATGACTAGCAAGGGAAAACCCAAGCACAACTACCTAAAAAAGAAAAACTTGTCAAAGAAATGAAAATGCAGAAGTACAAATTGAGCATAAAATCAAATGACTACTGGACTGACAATGTGAAAGAACTTTAAGATCGCCCAGTCCAGGTCCAGTTTTTCCACCTCCTCCTTATCAGCAGGTGGAATCACCCCCTCTAGAAGTTTCTCTACCACAATAGGATTCTTCAACATAGAGGCCCAAGGCCCCAAGACAGCAGTAGGGTTGGCTGAGGTGCCCTCCCCATGAGTCAATACGGGTATGGCTCCCATGCTCGCCCCTTTGCTGGACTTTGTCGTCCTCTTCTTAGCCTCGAGTGGTGGTATGGTCTCCTTCCCCTTCGAGTCATCAGCAATTTTGCCCTTCTTGTTGGGTGAGATATCAGGAACCTCATCTCAAGATCATTTCTTCTAGATCACCATGCCTTTAGTTGGTGGGGCGACAACCTTGGACTTTTTCGCTAGTTGGACGAGCTTTTTCAAGCTGATTTTCTTTGACATAATTGCAAAAAGGATACAAGAATCAGTCAATGAACGAGATAAAATACTTGGAAAAAATAAAGAAGACAGTACCATCCGATTTAAGCTCGGGGGGTAGCCGTGGATTTGACCAGGCCTTCGACTTAGAGCTCGAGCTCTAAGCAATCCTAAACCCAAGAGGGGACCTCCAAATTTTCCCCCTAGGAGTCTCAACAATGTCATATCGGGAAAAGAAGTCTCAACAATTTTCCCTCTTCTTGATAGTCCCTATCTCGGGAGTGCTCACCTCGGGGCGTTCATCTCAAGAGTGATGAGACTCACACTTGTCGCTCGCAATGAAAGTTGCGCCATCTACAGGCATGTCCTCGGCATTGTCTCTGCCACTGGATGCCATCCTTTCACAACTGGGGGCGAAGCACCTTTGGAACGCCTTGGAGCCGAGGACTACCTGAACCTGGAAGAATTCTCCTAGCCCTAGTTTTTTGAAGACCTTTTTGAACCTCCGATCTTCAAGGTCAGTCAAGATGGGCAACTTGTTGCAACGTTTACCTAAAGAGTGAAAGGCATTTGTTAGTCATGTGCGAGGTGCTATACTCGAGTAAAATGACAAATTGTGGAAATAAGACTGACCTGGGGTGCTCCATGATCTCAGGACCTGTAGAACTCCTTCATCCCGAGATATACCTAGAGAAAACTTTCAGTCATCCCCCGAGATGAAGAAGAACTTCATCTTCCACCCTTTAACGTTGTTGGGGTACCCCTTAGTCATGGTCCTGCCCGGCCTCACCTTGAAATATAGCGACCCCGAGTCTGACTTTGGATTTTTGAATAAGCTATATAGGCACCTAAACTTGTTGAGAGATAAGGCACGCTTGTAATATCGCCATATCACCACTATGCAGACAATACTTCGTCATGCGTTGGGAACGAGTTGCGCAAGGTAAATGTTATAGAAGTGTAGGATTCTCCTAATGGTGGGATGGATTAGGAGTCGCAGGCCAGCATGGAAAGCGGCTTCATAAAAATCCACCTCACTCGAGCGAGTTGACAATATAGTCTCGTTGTCCTCGGGAAGCCTGGCCTAGATCCCAGACGGAAAAGAGCACGATTCTCACAGGCGATCCAGATTGCCCTGAGTCATGAAGGTAACCTCCCTTTCTGGGTAATACTTACTTAAGTGAAGGTGAGATGAAGAGCTGACGAGGACGAGGTTTATGGCGAGGTGCACGTCGAAGCAGAGGCAGCACTTCGTTATCACTTGCGACAAAAGGGTGCGCTGTGTGGTGGAGCCCCTTATTTATAGGAAGCACCAAGGGCTGAGATCTGTTTGTGTCGACGGCCAGGATAGCATGACCCTTCGAATTTCGAGATTATGACTACCATTTGCGGTTATAGCCGCCGTCAAAAGGTAAGGAGACACTGCTATTAATGCACCTCCACATGTCACCCAGTTGGGGCACGCCAACATTGCTTATCCACGTCATCCATTTACACCCCATAACTCATTACTCAATGATGCCAAGTTTGTCACCTCGGCACATTGAGTAGGGGGCAACTAATGAAGGAAAAATTCTCCACCTGATTTCACGAGGTGGGAATGTCGTCCACTATGGTCATATTGCCAAAACCTTTCATGATCAAAGCCAAGCTCGCCTAGACTCCCCACATGATCTTGCCGCCCTTTCAACATTACCTCGCCAATGGGCGAGGTTAATTATCTCGCCTGACTCTCTGAGGATAAGATCAACATAAGACTCCATCTCCCTCCGGACTCCTATATTCACGGTACAACCTCCATATGACGTTCTCCTTTTTTCTCTCCGATATTATTGGGATATCCTTCTATACTTAGCCACTCGAGAATTACGTTGTGATCTTCTCGCACGACACTCCATCCTTCATGTATAAAAGACTGCCCCCCTCCACTAGAAAAGGTACGCACGAATCACTCGTATTCGCACTTTGAAAGCTCTGATACTTTCTGTCTAGCTTCGTCACCTTAGCCTGATCTCC
>BRYE01000016.1:13169497-13171997 GCA_030159115.1 Actinidia arguta var. hypoleuca | reverse complement strand
TCTTGACGGATAGTCAAGTGTTGATCTAGTTGAGTCATAGGTTGACAAAAAGTGGTTTCATATTTTTGAAACAAACCTGATTTTCGTATGTTTTCATGGGTGCATATATGTTTTATATTACTTGCCTCACACTAGCATAGTATTTAATACGTTGTCGAACGTAACTCATTTCAGGTGATGGAAATGAGGAAAGACGCGATTGAGGGTAGGAGACCCTATCGTGCTGATTTTTGATAGTCCTATATTGTGTGATAGTATATGGACTTTTATATTTTGAGCTCTGTATAGTTTGAAACTCGTATAGTTAAACTTATACAGTAGTTGACGGTTGTGCCGGTTTTTGGTCAGAACCGTATTGGTTTTTGTGTATCAAAACTATGACTATAGTTGTATATATTTGCATTCAGTTTGAATGTAGTAACACGTCAGCTCTGATTTTATTGGATTATTTTCGCATGTATTTTATTCAAGCAATGTATGTTGACTGATGTTAGTAAATCCCGAAACTGAGTTAGTTAGAAAGGCCTTAGTAAGATGGGATTTCACTGGCTGATCACGTTGCACCTGTATTATTGGTGGGACCCAGTGTATAACGGGTCGGGTCGGGACATTAGCCTATGGATCCGTTTGGTACTAGATTTTCGACTAGCTTTTTTTAAACTTATAAGCAAAAATGCCAAAAAAAGTAGTTTTTTTGCTTTTATGTTTTTGCTTATTTGCTTATTTTTAGCTAAAATAAAGTCAAAAAAATAAAAATCTAAAAAATCTTAGTTTTTTTGGTAACAAGTTTATGAAAAGCTTGACTTTTAAGCATTACCAAACGGAGACTATACTTATAATTTTAATTATCTGCAAGATTTTTGAGAGAGAGTGAGGGAATTTTTGTATTGTATTCCACGAGTAAATCATATACACTAGTCCTCTTTATATAGAGGAATATCAAAAAGATATTGTTTACGTAAAGATAATAAAAATATGTAAATGGGATAACGTATCAATTAGAATATTTTATGTATCAGAATATATAATCTAACAGTAATAAATAGTAATATTTCTTGATCTGATAGTACAATATTGGCAGACCACAGGTCTCAAGGTCGATAATAATATTATAAAGTTAATAGTCGAGTTGAAATTAGTTAACAGGTCAGTCAGTTTCAAGTCGATGTCGTTGAATAACCTTAAAGCTTAGATCTAGATAATAAATGTATGTATATAGCTTAACCACATGTTCATCCATCAAAATGATCCCCACATTTCCAATGGACAAAAAAATATTTCTCTAAATTATACATAGACGCACAAAAAAATTTCTTTAATTCACATGGTGAGGCAGACTCCTATAGATCAATTTTTATTTTTTTTGCTTGCTTATTCAATAACATTAAAGTTTTTATCTTTCAATAATCTTTCAACATAAGTTTTTTACTTTTTTATACTCCATCAAAATCAAAAGCCAACCAGCTACCAAAGGAAAGCCTTTACACAATGACTTAATTATCCTCAATCGAAGGACAACGGAGGAGAATCCAGCGGAGACGAATCCGGCAAAGGAGCCTCCGAGGTGCCTTCGACTTTGGAAGAGGAGGAACGTCCAGCGCCTCGTTGACGGCCTCAAATCTTCCTAGAATTTTTCCTAATCATCTTCCCATTTTGCTTAAAATCAGGGTACTTCACAAGCAACGACACCAAATGCTTATGACATTTTTTCCCATTGTCACAAGTTCTTGTTAGGATATTATTCTTTTATGCTGCATATTTTCCTCAATGGGTATCCTCGTGGCTTCATCTCTCCAAACATGAACCCATCTTAAGATGTCCACACCTACTCCAAAGGAGTCTACGCCGCCACGAACAATAGCCACATAGAAAGAGACCCACTTCCTTCGTTGTAAACCTATTCGTTACGAACCTTGTCTCAATTTCTATGTTTGGAGCTTCCATGTGAACGTCCAGCAAACCGTTGTGTCCTTCTATGTCCAGAACCTTGCAATCGTTGCTCTTCTGCTCACCTTGATAGCCTCACGATCATTTTAATTTTTTTTTCTCTTCTTACTCTTTTCATGTACATGTCATTGGTTAACATCTACTTTCCACCTCTAGTTTCAGATCACCTACCATGGCTATGCCACAATCACCCTCTGATCACGAACCATTTGCTCTGATACCACTTGTTGGGATATTATTCTTTTATGCCGCATATCCCTTTCGACCTCACGGAAGCACCCACAAAAAGACATACATAAAAGAGATAACAAACAAAAAATTTACATGGTTCGGTCCAAAATGCCTACATCCACATGAGAGAGATTTCACTATGTAAAATAGACATTACAATTTTGAGAAAGACAACACACACACCTACCCGAGCCCCACGTTCAAGGGTACTTGAATGTACCATAGTATTTTTTTTCTCACTCTCTATATCTCTATTTTACCCTCACCATTTTTATCTCACAATCGAGTAGGGAGCTCTTGGCCCAAAAGCCCTTTATTATTA
>BRYE01000016.1:13134497-13144497 GCA_030159115.1 Actinidia arguta var. hypoleuca | reverse complement strand
AAATAGAAAGATGTTGTTTGGAGAATAAACTGCGATTATAGGCGACGTGGTAGAGAAAAAGTCTCATGGAGGTGGAGTCTCAATGTCATCTCATCTTCATAGTTGATGGCAAGGTGAAGTGCAAATAGGCGAGCTCACCGCTATAGGCCAGGTGAGCATTGATGGAGGTAAATGTTCCTCTCGTCCATTCGATATAGGTGAGGTGAGTACTTCTAGCAGTCATGGAGCTTGGGCGAATCTAATATGGATCACAAAAGACATTGGCGACGTAAGCTTCATCATGGCGAGGAGATTCTAATCGGATAAACAGGTAGAGAATTTATCCCTCATCAGTTGTCCCCCGACTCGATATGCCGAGGTAAAACACTTAGCATTGTCAATTTGCAAATCACATAATCACGGGTGCCTAATTATGGCATGTCTTTATGGGAGGACATGTGAGTGAAATCATGAATGGCGGAGTGACATTTTAGCGGGAGTGGCAGTTTCAACCTCGGTATTCAAAATGCCATGTGATCCTAGCCATTGGAATAGATAGATCTTAACCTTTGGCACTCCCAATAAATAGGGAGTCTCCCCACCACTTTGTACTCTTCTTGATTTCGCTATCAAATTGTTGTCCTTGCTTCGACCTTCACCTCGCCCTTGTCACATTGCGATCGTTTTCTCACCCTTGATTCAGTAAGTATTAACTTCTTGACTTGTTTCTAATTTTTGAGTCTTTGGTGTATGTGCAGTAAAGCCGACGTAGGAGACTTAGAAAATTCCTTACCCTCCTAGATATTAGATCACCCAAGAGAGAGGTCATATCTGGGTGATAAGGTTAACCAACTTTCTTTGTCTCCAAGGGAAGATTTTCCTAGTTCTGAGGTTAGATCCTAGACTAATGCTTTCGAGGTTAGACCATCGGCTGATGCATTCCTCTGATTGAGAGGGAGACTAACACCATGTCCCAAGGCTAGTTGGATCACCTCAGAGAGTCATTCTCTTTTCCTTCTAGCATTCAGATTAGGTTTTTTGAGGCAAACAAGACCATAGCGTCTACTCACCCAAGTGAGATGGCCTTTTACAAGGTAACTTTTCATGCTAGTCTTCGTTTTCCAATCCATCATATTAATAGGAGGATCTTGTACTTTTACAACAACTGCCCTGCCCAACTCATTCCCAACGCATGGCAAAGTTTAATCTGCTTGGTAGTAGTGTGGTGAGGTCACAAACTTTCCCTTTTCCTCAATGAGTTCAGGAGCTTGTTTACCTTGCACAAGAATCTGAAGCCCAACTCTGGATGACTCTACTTCAAGGCTAGGCCATCGAAGACCCTGCTCGGGGGATATCCTAATAACGTCAAGGGGTGGAAGAAAAAAAATTCTCTTTTATCTCGGGAGATGATTGGGAGTTCCCTCTGGGGATATCCAGGGACACTGAGGTTCCAAGAATTCTGAGGTCATAGGGCATCCCAAGTCAGTCTTCGCCTACTAAGCCATTCTTTTAATGGACAAGTACGGCTCCTTTTCTCGTGACTAATAAGTTTTCTTCTCATTTCAAGTAAGCATTGCAACAAAACCACCCGTCCTATCCATGACCTAGCAAACAAATCTTGACGGGATCTTGAACTCACTTGTAAAGGGGGACTTCTTTTCAACCAAAGAAGTTCTCAACTCTAAGTCCTTTCGGAGGTGCTTCAAGCTCTCCTCTAAGTCAATGGCGTTCAATGGAGGGGATGATGGAAAGGACGTACCAGTAAGCGGGGCAACTCCTATTGCGAGCAACAAGGGTGAGTCTAATCATTCCTGAGATGAACCTCGTCGAGGCAATCCTTTTTTGAGACGGCTCGGTAGAATATATAAGAACTATTAGGAAGGAAATGAGGAGAATCTTACCTCGCCTTCCTGATCTAACAATGTTAAGACTATTAGGGGAAAAATCCAAAACCTAGTCTTATGGTTGGGACCATATAGTTCGAGCTCAAGCTCGAGATCTAAATTGAAGGCCTCACCTAGGGATGCCTCCTAAGCTTTCATCGGATGGTACTATCTCCCTCTTTTCCCAAGTATTTTATCTCACTTTATGCTTGATCTCTATTTCTTTTACAAGCATGTTGAAGAAAATCAGTCTTAAGAAGCTCGTCCAAATTGCTGAAGGATCAAAAGGTGTAAGAGGTCAACCCCAATAGTGAAGGGGATAAAAATTGGCGAGAAGTGCCTCCGAGATGAGGTGCTCGACATCACGCCCACCCAGAAGGGCAAATCGGTGACCACGCAACTGAAGGAGGCCAAGAGAAAGGTGACGTGGAAGTTCAAGGAGACATCTGTTGCTGCTCCTGAGGAGGGTACCTTGGCCAATCCTAATGTTGTCTTAGGGCCCAGAGCCTTCATGCTGGGGAGTCCCTTAGTGGTGGAAAAAATACCGTGGGTAGTGATTCCACCTTTTGACAAGGAAAAGGCGGAAAAACTAACCCTGGCTCAGGTGGTCACGAAGTTATTCCACATCATCGGTCAGGTATCTATTCAGTTTCAAACTCAATTTTTATTTCTATACTTTCATTGATTCCAAGGCAATCATAAAAACTTATACATAGAAGGCGATTGTACTCGGGTCCTCCCTTGTTGTACGTAGTAGGGAAATGGGAGACAAGGTGACCCTTAAACAAGGTTAGGCCTCATCACTTAAGGGAAAGATGACCCGAGCTCAAAAGCTGGCCAACGAGCTAGAAGGATAGCTAGCTGAGACCTAAGTTCGAGAGTAGCAGAACATTGAGGCTTTAAAGAAGATCACAGAGGACTGGGATGTTACTGTGGCAAGCTTGTAGAAGCAGGTGGCTCATGCGAAAAAGTTAGCCATTGAGGAGTTCAAGTCCTCTGATGATTTTCAGGAGGTTGTTTAACTTATAAACTCCACATACTTTGGTGAGGGTTTTGATTTTTGCAAAAGGTAAATTGATCGCCACCATCTAGACCTTGACATCAACATCCGAGGCATGAGCATCGATGTTGATCTGCTCGAGGAGAGGAAGACGAGGTCGAGGAGAAGGAAAACGAGGAGGAGAAAGAGAAAGAGGAGGAGAAGGAGGATAGGGAGAAAGGTGATACCAGCCTTCTCTCTCCTTAAGTACTTGTAATTTTTCCTTCTTCATTGTAATGGTGAGATGTAATCCTTTCAATTTATAATGAATGAAAATTTTCTCTTTCTGCATGTTTTTTTCTTGCACTTTTTACATGTTTATGTTGGCGACATCATATCTGATGAGATTGGCGAGATGAACTTGGCAAACATAATCTAATGGTGATCATAATAAATGCAATCTACCTTAATCAGGAAAATATCAACTTAAATCATGGCGACCAAAACTTAACAAACTAGAGATGTGAAATTGGTGAATATCAACTAATCTCTTGGTGAATAAATTTGCTTGGTGAGTTTAATGCCTTGGCGAAATTCTAAAACCCTTTAATCTTGGCATGTTAGTTTGGCAATAAAAAGATAACCTTGTTGACCTCCACTTAGGCGATGTCAATAAGTTTAAGCTTATTGATGTAATTTGATGGTTGACAGCTATTGACTTTAATTGGAGAATACGTTATTTTATCGAAATAACCTTAATCACACATAAATTGGCGATCACAATCACATGAGCTTTTAGCGAATAAAAATTTTGAAATTGGTGACTTTATTCACTTTGGCGAACTCTGGCGACATATAAGGATCAAATTGTAGAAACATGATTTTATTGAAATAATCACTACTACATGGAGATTGGAGAACAAAATAATTGGTTTGGAGAAAATAATACTATGGCGACATTTCATTATCTGAACGACCATAATCACATGGAGATGAGCAATCATAGGACTTTGGCAATATCACACTATATAGGCGATATTCTTCTCATGGCGACCAATAGGACTACTGGTAATATTTCTTCAAGTGTTCAACATTCCAAGGATGATGTAGTGTCTTTTTATTCATGTCTTCTAGCCAATAAATTCCCGATTTAGACACTTTGACAAGTTTGTAGGGGCCTCCCAAGTAAGACCGAGCTTCCCAGTATTGGGCTCTTTTGTAAACAGAGTTACCTTCCTCAAGACTAAATCACCAGGCAAAAAAGATTTGTGCTTAACTCTCTGATTATAGTACTTGGCGACCTGGTGCTTATAAACTGCTTGGCGTACCTTAGATTGCTCCCTCTTTTCGTCAAGGAGATCAAGATTAAGCCTTAGCTTGGTTTCATTGTTCTCCTTATCAAAATTTGAGGTCCTGAAGCTCGGCATTCCTATCTCCACAAGTATAACTGATTCTTTCTCATAAACCATCGAGTATGGCGTCTCACTAGTAAGAATTCTACTCATTGTGTGGTAAGCTCACAGTATGCTTGTTAAGTCTTCTGCCCATTCACTCTTCGATTTCTTTAACCTTGCCTTTAGGTCCAAATAGAACAGCTCAAATCTGTCATTGTCGAATTGCTTTGCGTTGTCAAAGATAATAACCTTGGAGATTCCAAATTGACAAACAATGTTCTTCCACACAAAATTTTTAGCGTTCTTCTAAGTGATTTTGATGAGAGACTCTGCCTCTATCCACTTTGTAAAGTAGTCTATGGCGATGATCAAAAAATTCCTCTATAATGGAGCTTGAGGAAGAGGTCCGAGTATATCAATTTTCCATTAAGAAAATGGCCATGAGCTAGTCATTGACACCATCTCGGTATGAGCGAGATGACTCACCAGAGCAATTCTTTGGCACTTGTTACATTTTTGGGTGAATATCATGGCATCTTGCTCCACCTGATGCTAGGAATATCATTGGCAAATGCCTTTTTTGACCAGTGATCTTGCCTCAGAGTGGTTTTTGTAGATGGTTTCATGAATTTCTCTGAGTACGTAATCTGCTTTCTCAGGTCAAAGACAACTCAATAGTGGTCTCGAAAAGGATCTTTTGTACAAGATTCCTTGGATGAGGCAAAATTTGGCTGCTCGGTAACAGATCCGGCGTGCTTGGAGCTTGTCCGATGGCAGTGTTCCATCTTGGATGTATGCAATGATATCGTCTATCCACGTCGGATCTGCTACTGCTTGACAAATGATTTTGGCGATGTCAATACTAGAACTTGGCAAGAATTCCAAGGGAATACTCCTGTCAGAGATGAACATAAACGCAGAGGTGAATTTGTAATAGTACAACTCTCTCTCCATGATAAAATGAGTCTTCTCCATGTCGGGCGGATGCATCTTGATTTAATGATCCCCCGAGAAGGTGTCCATGAAATCAAGAAGCTCATGTTTGGAGGTTGCATCAACAATCAGATCAATTTTTAGCAAATAAAATTTGTCTTTTGGGCAGGCCTTGTTAAGGTCGGTAAAGTTAACACATACTCTTCATTCTTCTCCTTTTTGGGGGCGATGACAATGTTGGCGAGCCAATCCGGATAATGAGATTCCCTAATAACATTGGCTTTGATGAGCTTAGCCACATCTTCTATGACTTTCAGGCATTTTAGGGTGAATTTTCTTCTCTTTTGGCGAACTAGAGAATGGTCAGGGTTGGTGAACAGTTAGTGAACAACAACCTGGGGGTTTATCCCTAGAATATCACCCAGCGACCATGCGAACATGTCGTAATTCTTCTTTAAAAATTCCACCAAGGCATTTCGTAACTCCTTGGTCAATTCGGTCCCAATAATGACATGGCGATTTGGATAGTCAGGATGTATAGAGATTTGAGTTAATTCTTCTAGAGGCTTGGTGTTTTCTATCTCTTGGGGATCTTCAAGAGTTATTTCATCCAGCTCGTCCCTTAGTGCCTCCATCTCATCATCATCTATCTGTAATTGCTATTGGGCACTTGATTTTGAAGGAAATTTGGCTTTCATGGCTGTGATGAATCACTCTCTGACAACCTTTTGATCGCCCCTCACCTCGCCTATTCCTATTGAAGTGGAAAACTTCATCATCAGGTCATAGGTAAAAGTGATGGCCTTGACTCTTCCAAGCGTTAGGCAACCTAGAATTGCATTATAAGGCGAAGGGCAATCCCCAACAATGAAGTCTTACCATACTGTAGTCTGGTGAGCCTCAATCCCTAAGGTCATCGGTAATTCGATTCACCCAAGCGGATGTGTTGTGCTCCCTCTAAATCCGACCAGAGGGGTGTGAAATAGGTGAAGTCTATCTCATCTAATCCTTATTTTGTCAAAAGCTGAGATGAATAAGATATCCGCAGAACTCCCATTGTCAACCAAGATCCTCTGCACATTGAAATTGGCGATGGTAGTGGAGATGACCAGAGCATCATCATGTGGGAGATGCAAGCCTCTTAGATCGTCGTTGGTGAAGGTGATGGACTGGTGAGCTTTAATCAAAGGCGCTGAGAGGTTATAGACCTCCTCTTCAGCTAGCCCATTTACTTCTCTTGCATGCCTCTACGAGATGAACTTGAACATCCTCATGAGCCAAAACCTCTAGGGATTGTTTGGATATCTTCTTTAGTTGGCCTATTGTTGCCTTAATTTCTGTCAGGCAAGTCTGGACATGGGCGATCAGCTACAAACTTCCTCAGATACCCTCTCTTGATAAGGTCGGCTATATGCTCCTTTAGCTGAAAACAATCTTCAATATTGTGTCCATGGTCTCTGTGAAACTCGCAATACTTGTGTTTTGTTCCTCTTTAGGGGGTTAGTCTTGATTTTTCTCGGCCACTTTACAAACTCTTCATTTTTGATCTCCATGAGCACTTGAGCTATAGGAGTATTGAGAAGAGGTAAAACCAAATCATGTCAGCGAGGTGGGTGCGGGAGCGTCTATCATTGGTTCTTTTGTGATCATCTCTCCTTCACCTTTGCACTTGGCCTTGCCCAATTCTTCTACGGCAATGTATTTATTGGCTTTGCTCTAGAGTGCCGACTGGGTCTTTAGAACATTCTTGGAGAGAGAATCAAACAGTGGTCTTAGGCGAAGTCCTTCCATCATCACCATCATCACCACTTTATCACTGGGGTTCTCTACCTCTAACACAGCTTGGTTGAACCGCTTGATGTAGTCTTTTAGGCTCTCCCCTTCTTTTTGGTGGACTGTGAAGAGGTGAGAGGCATTCTTCTTCCCGACCCTAAAGCTCATGAAATTGGTGACAAAGAGCCTGCTCAGGTCTCCAAATAAGTCAATGGTCCTCAGAGTTAACTTTCTGAACCATGTTCTCACTAAACCCTTCAAGGTTGCCGAGAAGGCTTTGCATATCATCTCGTTTGAGTATCCTTGGAGCGTCATCAGGTTCCTGTATGAGTCCAGGTGGTCCATCGGATATGTCTCCCCTTCATACCCCGAGCTGGGATAGTAGCTTGAACTTGGATGAAACCGTTGCCCTCATGATTCTTTCAGTGAACTGAGGCTCGATCTTCCTTATCAGGGTATCTACAGTAACTGGGCATCTGCCTTATGTTGATGGCATCTATCTTAGCATCTAGGTATCTGATCCTCCGAGTGGTGGACTTATCTCGGCACTTGGGTGCATGTTCATCTCGCGCGAGGTGACCATCCTCTTCTCTTGGTCTCTTCACCCTTTATTTCATGAGTTTGACTAGACAATCGAGACTCCGAAGAAATAGGATTTCTTTCTCGTCTAGAGCATAAGCTCGGTGATTGGGGTCTCCAATTTCTGCTAGAACAGGCCCGACCAATGCTTTGGCGACTCTGAGATCATGGTCGCCTAATCGATGAGGACGACGAGATTGACCAACTTCTTTTAGGACAAGCATAGCATGTGGTGGCAGGTTATTTTGTGGTGAGGTGTTGTATCAAGCGGGCATTGTTCTCGTTCATGATCCTAATCTGCTTAGCGATCCCATGAATCTCATAGTGAAGGCCCTCAAGATCTGGAGCTTGGCTGCTGATGTTTGCCATAGGATAAGCTCTGTTATCTAAAGGGCTGCTGGTACTTAGTCTAGATAATAAGTGGCTGTGTAGGTGCATAAGTTACAGAGAATTGTCGTTCCCACAGACGAAGCCAAACTATTGTGGTAGAAATCTAGGGGCGAACAACCAACAGTCAAAATCGCTCGTGCCCTCAGCACTTGACCTCGATAATTAATTAGGCGACCTGCGCGAGAGAACAAACATGATTGACCGAGGCGAGGCCGCTCAAAACTCCTCCGGCGGGTAGATTAGACCAAAACGAATAAGCTAGACAAAGCAAAGCACCCAATCTCTCAGAGTGAATATGTAAGGATTTAGTCATACATTTTTATGATGGGGAGAGTGGCCTTTTTATAGTTGGAGAACAAAGAGTCGTGCGAGAAGATCACAGCGAGATCCTCGGATGGCTAAGTATAGAAGGAGATCTCAAAAATATCAGAGATAAATAAAGAGATGTTGTTTGGAGAATAAATTGTAATTACAGGCAACGTGATAGAGAAGTCTCATGGAGGTAGAGTCTCAATGTCATCTCATCTTCACAATGGATGGCGATGTGAAGTACAAATAAGCGAGCTCACCGCTATAGGCGAGGTGAGCATTAATGGAGGTAAATGTTCCTCTCATCCACTCGATGTAGGCGAGGTGAGTACTCCTAGAAGCCATGGAGCTTGGGCGAATCTGATATGGATCACGAAAGGCGTTGGCGACGTAAATTTCATCGTGGCAAGGAGATTCTGGTTGGATAAACAGCTGGAGAATTTATCCCTCATAAGTTTTAGCTAACAAATAGTCCAATTAGTATTTTACCAAATTATGAAATTCATTAAGTTGAAAGACTTTTGGGCTAAGCCCTTTATTTTTATTTTGGAGTTTTTTTTATGACGGCATTGTCCTTGTTTTGAAAAAAAAAATTCTTAAATTATTTTTGTTGTTGTCCACCGCAACCGCCCCACCATCTAAAACAGTGAATTGTACTATTTTGCTTTTTTAAATAACAAAACTATTTTCTTAATTTTTTTGACTTTTTTCACCCCCTACCCCCCACTGCTGTATCCACCACCGCTGCCAAGGACAGTGAAATCTTACTGTTTGCTTTTTGAATAATAAATTTTTTTATTTTTAGTTTTAGTTTTTTTTGCTTTTTCATCACCACGGCTACCGCAAAATACAGTGAAATTCTAATGTTCGTTATTTTGAATATTTATCAATATTCAAAATCGTAAAATTTCACTGTAATAAATAGTCAAATTTCACTATTCTTGGTCACCGGTAATCGACCGAAAAGTCGTCGACCAGCTGCCGAAAAGTTGTTTTCCAGCCGTCGAAATGTAAAATAAAAAATTATAATAGTGGTGTACAAAAAAATATGGAGTGTAAAAATAATTTTTTTTAAATGTACAAAATATCAGTATTTTTCTCTATTATAAGTAAATAAAATTTTGACTTTAAAGTTTTTAAAGATGAACTAATTAAGTTAAAAAATTGTCTTACAGTGCTTGAGCCAAAGTCCCTTTTTTCTAATGATTTGTTATTATCCGTACGTTTGATTGGTAAATTCTTGCTTGGATGTTTACCCTTGTGGGTGGCAACAACTGGCAGTGGCATTACGCGCTTTTCTGTCATTTCCAAGTCTAACAGCTGTCAATATTGTATCAGCAAAAGCTCAAAAATTACCTGCCAAATAATTTTTACACCTATTTTTTTAAAATAAATATTTTATTTTTTTATTAAAAAATAACGAGGAATGAATTTTCACATACTTAAATTAGCTCGAAGAAATTACCCAACTCAAAGACCATTTTTCTAAAAATAAATATTTTATTATTTTATTAAAAAATAATGAGGGATGAATTTTCTCATACTTAAATTAGCTCGAAGAAATTACCCAACTCGAAGTATCTATGTCGCCGCGTTGTTATGTCGAAGATAGCCATATCGCCATCCAGGGAAGGTTATGTCGCTGAAGTCTCTTATGATAGCCATTTAGCATGTCAAGCTCTCTTGTATTGCTCGTAATCTCTACTCACCTTTTCAAGTCGCCAATATCATCATACTGAGGTGAACATAATTGACTCCATCTCTACCATTCTTCTATAATT
>BRYE01000016.1:13111997-13126997 GCA_030159115.1 Actinidia arguta var. hypoleuca | reverse complement strand
TGTTAGTTCTTTGTGGGGTGTAGTGTTTAAGAAATTGATGAGAAGAAAACGAAGATATCTGTGGTAGGCAGCGGTGGTTGATGGAGGTTGTTGTCAGTCACCGGTTGTTGTAGCCAAACTGTGATACAGAAACAGTAAGTTAGGGCGCTACAGTTGTTTTCGAAAAATGGCTCTCCGACAGTCAAGTTAGATGACTGAAATATCAAAGTGTATGGAGAGAGAGAGAGAGAGAGAGAGTATAAGCTTAAGATAGTTGAAATTACATATCTTTTAATGAATAAGGCCTGACCTTATATAGTAGTCCGACGTGTGTCCAAATGCGCCAACTGTCACGTCATTGAAAATACTGTAGTTCGGCGCATGCCTGGACGCGTTGATTGCTATGTCAGTGAGTAGGCGACTGACTCAGGTATGATCCCAAGGCTTGGTTGGTAGCTAGCCATCATGTCATCGTCGTCTCAATCTTGGTGTGGGGACTGTCAAAAGAAACATCGTTGTGCTAGTTACCTTTTATCTCCTAACGTGCCTTGGGATCGCGCTAAATGTTGCACCTCGACCGAGCTTATTATAGAGCGATAGCCCAGTAGTGGTGCTGACCCCTAACTTAGCCAGAGCTAGTAAGTATACCGTCGGTCATTGCGTCTCGACCGAGCTCCTGCGCATTGACCCCATCGAGCTTGCTATAGAGCGATAGTCCAGCAGTGGTGTCTGCCCAAGCTCGACTAGTGTTTGTACTTGTGTATTTCATCCCCTTAAACTCTTAGCATATGTTAGAAGTCTAATCACTTATCAGACTTAAGCTTTCAGGGGAGTATGAGTGCTCTTATTGAACCCAGGTTGTTGCCATAGAAGGGAAACATAAATTTGCTGAATTAAGGTTTTAAATTGGCATAAGTGACAAGGTACATGACTCAAAAATAAAGATGAAACGGGAAACTCTTTGAGTGGATGATTATTGGAATAAAAATGGTTAAGCACACAAGCAACATCAAAGCTTGAAGGGAATTAAAAACTGAGAAATTTTGGAATGTTGGCTATTGTTTCCCCCAAAAGAAAAACAGTGACAAATTAAAACTTATGATATATTGGAAATTCAATTTTTCAAGGGAAAGGGAATGAAAGAAAAATAAAATTACCTATCTATTGTTTTAGCGATCTCCATAGCCATATGATAGATTTGTTCTTTTTTTTACTTTTGATGATGAATATGTTGACATGGTAGTAAGGGGTCGGGGTTAATATAGACTCGCTCCCTATCGGCTAGTCTACAATCTGAACTTGTAAAAATGGTAGTATATGAAGCAATTACAAAGTGTGGGGGAGTAAGTTAGAGAGATGAGAAAGAGAAAATTGAGAATAGACACCCGCAGTAGTCTTGCAGTGGCGATATGAGCTATCACTAGTTAGTAGCACAACCAAGTCCTAGCTGCATTACAAAAATAGTGAGATTGGCCGCCGGAGTTATTTTCAAGAAACAGCTCTTTGACAGTCAAGTTAGATAATCAAAGAATATGTAGAGAGAGAAAGTGTATGTTCTTAATAATTGAAAACGCATAACTTTTTTGGGAACATAGGTTCTCTTTATATAGCGCAGCTCAGTGTGTACCTCAACGTGCCAACTATCTTGTCAGTTGATAGGTGGCTGACCTAACCATGCTTCTGAAGCTTAGTTGGTGTCAGTTGGTAGGTGACTAACCCAACCATGCTACTGAAGCTTAGTTGGTTACACGTCTCCATACCGTAGACATTTTGTTGCAGGCATAAGGGCTGTCAGAGGAAACCTTTCCGTGCAAGTTATCTTTTGTCCCCCTATCATACCTTTGGATCATCGTCGACTGTTTTCTCTTGGTCACCTAACTGAGTTTGCTATAAAGCAACATCTCAAATGTGACTCTAGTCCGATCGATGTTAGGTCATGGAAGAGCTTCGACCGAGCTCCGGTGCTTGTCGTCCCACTTACTTTGCTTCATAGTGGTTATCTCGAAGGGGGTCCCTATCTTGATGGGGCCTAAGCTTGTAATCGTTTATTTTATCCTCTTACACAAAGTATTCAAAATGAAAATAATAGTAAAATATACTTTGCACCCTTACCTTTTACTTTCAACTGTTTGAGAAAACCCTTGCGCTTTATGTCAATTGCCTATGCGGTGCCCCCTTTGTCCATTTGTTGTTTCATTAAGTAACAAAAAAAAGTTATGTAGTCTCATAAGAAGAGGTCATGTGGCCCTAGCTTTAGAAACTGAAGAGGCACATTGATATTTGACTTACACAACTGAAAGTGTGGGGTGTAAAGTAAAATTTAAGTAAAAGAGTAGGGATACAAAATGTACTCTATCCTATAAGTAACAAAGTTATCCCTCTTTCTCGTTACTTAACCTTTAATTTAAGCTTTTCATAATTAACAATCGTTGGTGGTTAACATTGTTTCATGTTATTAGAACAAGTAATAGATTATTCGTTCAAATCTTATTATTTATCTAATCAAAAAAGCACTAATAGGTGCATGGCCCGCACACTAATAGAGTATGGCGATACGAGGTGGGATATATTAGGAATGTAAATTGTTGTGGTACAAAATTGGGACGAGCTACCAATAGTCAATATTGTTGTTGATCTCGGTACTGGACCTCGGTAACAACTCGAGTGACCTACGCAGACCAACAAACGTGATCAGCCGGGGCGAGGCCGCTCAAAACTCCTCTGGCGTGCGAATCATACCAAGGCGTGAATAAGCTAAACAGTGAAAAAGTAGAGATGTCTGTGCATGTATGCCAGGATTAAATCGTACTTTTTCATAATGGGGGAGCAGCCCTTTTATAGTTGGAGAATGGAGAACCATGTAAACAAAGTGCAGCGTGATCTTCGGACGGCCAACTATGAAAGTATATCATAGAGATATTGGAGTAAACATAGGAGACTACCATATAGAGAATATCCCCCAATTATATAGGTTATGAAGGACAAGAAGTTTACTTGAGGACGAAATCTTTGGGCGACCATACATCACCCTCACCATTGGGCGAGATGGAAAACGGCTTGCTCAGTTTGGAGTGAATCCTGACGATCTAAACATAACATGGCGAGGTAAATAACTTGTATGGGAAATTATAAATTTATCCCACATCAGTAGCCCCACTTACTCGAGATGCCGATGTGAAATACTTGGGATCTACGAGTAGCAAAGGAAGCGACTGTCTCCTGATGACATGGGCAAATAATGATTACGCGTCTCCGTTAGCTTACACGTGGCAAAGTGCATTAATGGCGGAATGGCATTTTAGCATGTCTTGGCAAGAATGGCAGAGACTTTTGGCGAGAGTGGTAGTTTTTATCCTCGAAACTTGAAACGTTGTGCGATCTGAACCGTTGATGCAAACAAATCTCAGCCCTCGGTACTTCTTATAAATAGAGGGTTCCTCCTTTGATTTGTACTCTGCTTGTGCTGTCAAACTGCTGCTCCTGCTCCAACGTTAAGCTCGCCCTTGTTAGCTCATCATCCTCTTCATCCAATCCTTCAGTAAGTATTAATTGTTGCCCATTAACTGTTGCCCTTACCCTTTCTTTTCTTTAATCTTTAGTGCATATCCAACAGTGCCGATGTAGGGGACTTAGAAAATTTAGGCGATTCTCTACCTTCTTGGGTATCCAAACATTTAGGAGAGAAGTCATTTATGTCTAACGAGGTACACTAGCTTCCTTCCTCGCCTCTCGAGGGATCCCCTCTAAGAGATGATTCTCCCGATTATAGAGTAGAGCCCGAGATGAGCACTACATTTTCCCTTGGAAATGAGGTTAATGTTATGACTCAGGGCGACCTAAGCCTCTTGAGGAGTACATGATCCTTCCTGGATGGGATCCAAATTAGGTTTCCAGACGAGGGCGAGACGATCTTATCAGGTTGCGCGAGTGAGGTTACATTTTATCAGGCTGCCTTTCACGCTGACCTCAAATTTTTGGTCCACCTTACCATCAGGAGGATATTAAATCTTTACAATATCTATCCCTCCCAACTCTCTCCCAATGCCTGGCAATGTGTAATTTATGTATTAGTGATATGGCGATACTATAAGTGCCATCTGTCCCTTAATGAATTTAGATGCCTTTATATACATTATTCAAGAGTCCGAAGCCAGACTCGAGATGGCTTTATTTTAAGGCGAGGTCGGATAAGTATTTAATAAAGGGGTCTCCTAGTAAGGTTAAATGGTGGAAGAAGAAATTCTTCTTTGTATCAAAAGACGACTAGGAGTTCTTTCTAAGCATGGCCCGAGGTGAAGAAGTCCCACAGGTTCCGAGATCATGGGGTGCCCTAAGTTAGCCATATTTTTACATTTTGTTACTTTTCTCAAGTATACCATTTCATCCTAAGCCAACAAGCATTTCTTTTCCCCACAAGCAAACGCTGCAACAAACTACCCTTCTTAATCGATATCGAAGAACAAAGGTTGCAAAAGGTTTTTAAGAAAATAGGGCCAAGAGGATATTTTGATGTCCCAAATGTCCTTCTCTCTAGGACTTTTTGTCGATTCTTCGCTCCTGGCCGTGCTGAGATGTCCTTAAGTGGCGGGGATGACGACAAGTTTGAAGATGGGGCGGCCTCTTCAAGGGACGCGAGTGAGTCCCGCCACTTTTGATATGAACACTTATGACGTGATAGTCCTCGAGACGAATCTGTAGAATATATAGGAACCATCAGAATGGAGACAAAAAGGCTATTACCTCGCCTTCTTGATCTAAACTTATTAAGGTGGTTATGGGGAAAAATCCAGGATCCCATATTAGGTTTGGCACCACCTAGTTTGAGCTCTAACTCAGATTCTAGATCAGAGTCCTAGTCAGACCCAGGGCTACCTCTCGAGCTTAGATCGGATGGTAGTATGTCCATCTCTTTCTTGTACTGACGTTGGTCTTTATTTTGCAGCAATGTCAAAGAGGATTAGTTTGCTGAAGCTCGCCTAGAAATTAGAGGAGAAAAGGGCCAAGATGGGTCCAAGGCTGCCACCTCGTCCACCAAGGGCGTTGTGATTCATGAGACGCGACCACGGGAAGAAATCCCCGAGTCCTTGCCTAGTAAAAAGGACAAAATTGATGATTCTAAGGGGAAAGAAGTCAAGCCCACACCAGATATTGAAAAGACCAAATCCAATGAGGGGGCAAGCTGAGATCCTAAACGGCCAACTGCTGAAGAGGGCACCTTGACCAAACTTGACAGTTTGTTAGGAGCTAGAGCTTCTGTCATGATGAGTGTTATTGTGGCGAAGAAAATTCTAGCCGGGGTGATCCTTTCCGCCAACAGGGAGAATGTAGACAAACTTTCCTTGAATTAGGTGGTCACCAAACTCCTTCACATCCGAGAATGGGAATGAATTTGCCTTTTAACTTGCCCAAGCAGACTCGGCCGAGCTCGAGATGGTCCAAGCTCAAAGCCAGACCACAGAATTGGAAAAGCTCTTAGCTGATTTCAGCGAGTGGGAGCAAAAGACTGTCGAGGATCTCAAGGAAAAAATTGAAGCTGTGGCGAGGTTAGAGGCAGAAGTGGCCGAGCTAAAAAGAAATGAAGCCCTTGCCAAGAAGAAGGCCGTTGAAGATTTCAAATCTTTCGATAACTTTCAAGAGGCTGTAGTAACTTTGGCAAGGGTTTTGATTTTTGCAAGAGGCAACTTGCTTACCACCATTCCAACCTCAGCATAGACTTTGATAGCATGAAAATGGATCAGAACCTAATCGAGCGAGAAGAGGCTGAAGCCGAGGAGGAGGGGAATAAGGAGAAAGGGGATGAATAGGAGAAGGGCAAGGAATATACCAGCCCTCTCTCCTTGAACACTTGTAAAAATTTTTATAAAATTTTCCATCCTTATAATGGCGTTCTGTAATACTTGACTCCTTATAGTTTTCAATGAATTTTTTTTTCACGTGGTCTACTTTTTATAGTTGATTTTTAATTTGCATTAGCGAATATGATTTGAAATTTGGCGATTTTAATCACTAGAAAAATAGATTTGGTGATCATAATTGATTGGTGTATATTAAGTCCATATATCTCAATAAGGTAGATGTTAATTCACTTGACTTGACGAATATTAATAAGGCAAACTTCAAACTTAATTACGACGAACATGATTAAAAGGCGATATGAATTCGTTTTACCTTATGTGAAATTTAAATTTCATTATGGCAAAATATTCAAACGGTCAACTATGACGATCAAGACGTCTTATCATTTCGTAATGAATGGACGTTCTTGATAATGGCAACATCTATAATGGCGATCAAGACGCCTTATCATAACATAATGAATGGACATTCTTGATATTGGCGATATCCACAATGACGATCAAGACGCCTTATCATTTTGTAATGAATGGGCATTTTTGATAATGACGACATCCACTTTGTGAAGTAGTCAATGGCGACGATCAAGAACTTCCTTTATAATGGAGATTAAGGTAGGGGTCCAAGTATGTCTACCCTTCGCTGAGCAAATGGCCATAGACTAGTCATTGGTACCATTTCGATGTAAGGGAGATGACTCGCCGGGGCAAACCGTTGGCATTTATCACATTTTCTTGTGTACGTCGCCACATCTCGTTCCATTTATGACCAGAAATAACCTTGGCGAATTGCTTTCCTCACTACTGATCTTGCCCCTGAATGATTTTCACAGATACCTTCGTGAATTTCTCTCAGCACATATTCTACTTCTTCAGGTAAGAGGCACCTTAAGAGAGGCCCTAAAAAGGATCTTTTGTACAATATTCCATGGAGAAGGCAAAAACTTACTGATCTATATTGGATTCGGCGAGCTTGAAGTTTGTCTAAAGGTAGCGTGCCATTCCGAAGATATACGATAATGTCATCCATCCATGTTAGACCCACTTTTGTCTGATAGAGTGATCTGACAACCTCAATGCTTGGGTTCGGTAGAAACTCTAGGGGTATACTCCTATTTGAGACAAAATTAAAGGTTGAGGAAAGGTTGGCTAGAGCGTCAGCCCTTTTATTTTCTTCTCTTGAAATTTGGTGAATTTTAAAATCTTTGATCTTCCTGGATACGTGCTTCACTTCGTCTAAGTAGGCTAACATCCTTGTATATTTGGCAAGGTAGTCCCCTTAGACTTAGTTTACTACAAGTTAAGAATCACTAAAGGCGTCTAGGGAATCTACTCCCAATTCCGTTACAACTCTAAGTTCGGTGAGGAGAGCCTCATATTCGGCTTCATTGTTGGTGGCTTTAAACCCCATACGAATGGCATACTCCATTTGCTCGCCTGAAGGAGTTTGGAAGACCAACCCTGCTCTACAACCATGCTGGTTTGATGATCCATCTACAAACAACTTCCATTTGGTGAGGTCTTCATCGGAGTTCTATTCTGAGCTCCGTCCTGTCTCTATTTTGGGTATATTTTAGGGGCAACGCCATATGTGAACTCGGCCACAAAATCAGCCAAGGCTTGAGCTTTGATAGCCATTCTTGGTCTGTACTCAATATGGAACTCGCTCAATTCAATGGACCATTTGAGAAGCCTTCCCGAGATGTCAGGTTGCTGTAGGATTTGCTTCCAGGGTTGGTCAATCAACACAGCAATATGATACACCTGAAAATAGTGACAAAGTTTTCTAGCAGCGATCAAGAGGGCATAGGTGAGCTTTTCAATTTTTAAGTACCTAGTCTCGACTCCCATTAGGACTTTGCTAATATAATACACATGTTTTTGCATTTTGTCTTCTTGTCGGATAAGCACTGCACTTATTGTTGTTGACAAAACGGAAAGGTACACGATGAGCTCCTCGCTCGTAATGGGTACCGTAAGCAAAGGAGGCGAGCCAAGATACTTCTTCAGCTATTGGAATGCTGCCTCAGATTCATCGTTCCATTGGAAAGCTTGATTTTTCCTTTAGATCTTGAAGAATGATAGGCATTTGTTAGTTGATTTAGAGACCAATCTGTTAAGGGCAGCTACTCGCTCAGTCAATTGTTGTATTTTGTGAATGTTTATAGGTGAGCTCATTGCAAGAAGGGCTGGTATCTAATTTGGGTTTGCCTCAATTCTTCGTTTGGTCACCAAAACCCTGAGGAACTTACCCGAATAGATGCCAAAAATGCATATGGAAGGATTTAACATCATTTGGTGCTTCTGTAAGATGTCAAATGTCTCCTTTAGGTGGGCGATGTGATCTACAGCCTTGATACTTTTGACGAGCATATCATTTGAACATTTTGTTCACCAATCTCTGGTTCGTCACCCTTGCATTTTTTAAACTATATGGCATAACTTTGTAATAGTATAACCCCCTCTCAGTAATAAAAAAAGTTTTCTCCACGTCAGGTGGATGCATCTTGATTTGGTGATATCCAGAGAAAGTGTACATAAAGTTGAGAAGCTCATGTTTGGAGGTGGCATCAACTATCAGGTTAATATTTTACAAAAGAAAACTATCTTTTGGACATGCCTTGTTTAGGTCAGTGAAATCAACACATACTCTCCACTTTCTCCCTTTTTTGGGGCAATGACAACGTTGATAAGCCAATCCGGGTAATGGGGCTCTTTAATGACATTGGCCTTGATGAGTTTAACTACCTCTTTTTCTATGACTTTAAGTCACTTTGGGGCAAATTTCCTTCTTTTCTGGCAAACTAAAGGATAATTAGGGTTGGTGAATAGTTCATGAGTCGCTTGAGGATCTATTCCTGGGATGTCGTCCTGTGACCATGCAAAGACGTCATAATTTGTCCTTAAAAATTTCACGATAGCACTTCAAAATTCTTTAGTCAATTTTGTCTCAATCATAATGTGGCGATTTGGATGGTCTGGATGAATAGAGACTACAGTAACTTTCTCCAAAGACTTGGTGTTTTCTGACCCTCTGAGGTCCACTAGGGTAATTTCTTCCATCTCGGTGTTGGCAATTTGTAATTGCTATTGGCTGCTTGGTTTGGGAGGAAATTCAATCTTCATGGCCGAGGTGAAGCATTGTCTGGCCATTTTTTGATCGCCTTTAACTTCACCTATCCCAATTGAAGTGGAGAATTTCATCTTCATGTGATAGGTTGAAGTGATCGCCCTTATTCCTCCTAGAGTTGGGCGACCTAGGATCGCGTTGTAGGGTGAAGGGCAATCTACCACAATGAAATCCTGCCATACAGTGGTCTGGTGGGATTTTGTTCCCAAAGTCACTGGCAACTTAATCCAGCCAAGAGGGTGCGTTGCGTTTCCTCCAAATCCGACCAGAGGAGTATGAAATGGATACAGCTTATCTAACCCAATTTTCATCTTGTCAAATACCGAGATAAACATGATGCTGCCAAACTTCCGTTGTCAACTAGTATTCTCTGCATGTTGAAATTGGTTATGACAGTCGAGATAACCAAGGTATCATCATGAGGGAGGTGCAAGCCCCTCAGGTCGTCTTTGGTGAAGGTAATAGGTAAGTGAGCTCTGGCTACAAGTGAGGAAATATTATAGACTTCTTCCTTTGCTCGCCCACTGGCGCTTCTGGCGTGCCTTTTTCGAGATGAGCTCAAACACCTCATGATCCAAAACCTTCGTGGATCACCTGTATGTCCCCCGCGGTTGGTCTGTTGTCGCCATATCTCCTTTCTGGTAAGTCGAGAGGTGGGTAATCTGAAACATACTTCCTTAGAAACCCCTTCTTGATAAGGTTGACTATTTGTTCTTTTAGTTAAAAACAATCCTCAGTGTTGTGTCCGTGATCTCAGTAGAACTCACAATTTTTGTTCTTGTTCCTTTTTTGAGGATCGATCTTGATTTTTCTAGTCCATTTGATGAATTCCTCGTGCTTGATCTCCGTGAGCACCTGGGCGATGGGAGTGTTAAGAGGGGGAAATATTAACTCAGGGTGGCAAGGTGGAGTACGAGAACGCTTATTGTTGATTCGTCGCTTCGAATCTTGGTCTGGCCTCTTATTTCTCACCTCGTTCCTTTAGTTCGTTCGCTTGTTATCAGGTTCCTTCCTCTTGTCATCCCTTCTTCGCCTTCTTCGTTTAGCCTTGGCCAACTCATTCGCGGTAATATACTTGTCAGCCTTGCTATGGAGAGTCGACAAGGTTTTAGGAACGCTCTTCGAGAGGGAATCAAACAATGGTCTTAGGCGAAGCCCCTCCATCATGGCCATCACCACCACCTTGTCATTGGGATCCTCCACTTCTAGAACAACTTGGTTGAGCCGCTTCACATAGTCCTTCAAGTTTTCAGTCTGTTTCTAATGAATTGTGAATAGGTGAGAGGCATTTTCTACCTGATCCGATAACTCATGAAATTAGGAATGAACAACCTGCTCAGGTCATCGAACAAGTCAATAGTTCCTGGAGATAGTTTTTTGAACCATGACCTCGCCGACCTCTTCAAGTTAACAAAGAAGGCTTTACACATTATATCGTCAGAATATCCCTAGAGTGCCATCAGGATTTTGTATAAATCTAGATGGTCCATGGGATCCGTCTTCCCTTCATAAATCCCAAGATGAGTAGGAAACTTGAATCTTGAGGACACTCTGGTCTTCATTACCCTTTCTATGAATGGAGGTTCAGTATGTTTGATCAAAGCATCCACTGGCGCACTCGTACCTATATTAATGGTGTCAATACAGGCGTCGAGGTCCCTAATCTTCTGAGTGGTGGATCTATCTTGGCGTCTGGGAGCTCAAACGTGACGGCGAGGATACCTCCCCTTCTTTTGATTTTCTCACCTCCTACTCCAAGAGTCTTGCTGAATGATTGGGATTCTGACGAGGAGGAAGAGCTTTTTTGTATGGGACGAGAACTTGGTGATTGATGTCACCAATTTCTGTTTGAACGTGCTCGGCTTGTACTTCGATGGTTTTGGGATTCATCGTTGCCCGAACATTAAGAGCGACGAGATCATTGAACTTCTATAATGGGTACTATAGGGGGAAGAGGAGGGTTAGTGGTGAGGTGTTGTATTAGGCGAGCGTTGTTTTCGTTTATGACCCTCATCTGCTTTGTTATACCGTGCATCTAACGGTGGAGACCCTCTAGATCAGGAGCCTAACTGGTTTTAGCCATTGGATAAGCTTTGTAATCCAAAGGGCTGCTGGCACTTGGTCTAGGTACCAAACGACTGCGTAGGTGCATAGAATGTTGAGAACTATCGTTCCCACAGACGGTGCCAAAATGTTGTGGTATAAAATTGAGATGAGCAATTGGGACAAGCAACCAACAGTCAATATTGCTCTTGATCTCAGTACTGGACTTCAGCAACAACTCAGGCGACTTGTGTAGACGAACAAACGTGTTGGCCGGGGTGAGGCCACTCAAAATCCCTCTGGCATGCAAATCAGACCAAGGCATGAATAAGCTAAGCAGTGAAAAAATAGAGTTTTCTATGCGTGTATGCCAGGATTAAATCGTATCTTTTTTATAATGGGAGAGCAGCCCTTTTATAGTTGTAGAATGGAGACCTATATAAGGAAAGTGCGGCGTGATCTTTGGACGACCAACTATGGAAGTATATTTCGGAGATATTGGAGTAAACATAGGAGACTGCCATATGGAGAATATCCCCCAATTATAGGGGTTATGAATGATAGGGAGTTTATCTAAGGATGAAATCTTTGGGCGACCATACATCGCCCTCGCCATTGGGCGAGAAGAAAAATGGCTTGCTCAGTTTGGAGCGAATCCTGGCGATCTAAACATAATATGGCGAGGTAAATAACTTGTATGGGAAGTTATAAATTTATCCCACATTAGTAGCCCCTACTCAAGATGCCAAGGTGAAATACTTAGGATTTACGAGTAACAAATGAAGCGACTATCTCCTGATGACATCGGTAAATAATGATTACGCGTCTTCATTAGCTTGCACGTGGCAAAGTGCATTAATGGCGGAATGGCATTTTAGCACGTCTTGGCGAGAATGGCGGAGACTTTTGGAGGGAGTGGCGGTTTTTATCCTCGGAACTTGAAATGTCGTGCGATCTAAACCGTTGATGTAGACAGATCTCAGCCCTCAGTACTTCTTATAAATAGGGGGTTCCTCATTTGATTCGTACTCTTTTGCTTGTGCTGTCAAACTATTGCTTTGATTCGTACTATTTTGCTTGTGCTGTCAAACTATTGCTCCTGCTCTGACATTAAGGTCGCCCTTGTTAGCTCGGCATCCTCTTCATCCAGTCTTTCAGTAAGTATTAATTGTTGCCTTTACCCTTTCTTTTCTTTAATCTTTAGTGCATGTCCAACAGTGCCGATGTAGGGGACTTAGAAAATTTAGGCGATTCTCTACCTTCTTGGGTATCCGAACATTTAGGAGAGAAGTCATTTATGTCTAACGAGGTACACTAGCTTCCTTCCTCGCCTCTAGAGTGATCCCCTATAAGAGATGATTCTCCCAATTATAGAGTAAAGCCCGAGATGAGCACTACCTCTCCCCTTGAAAAGAAGGTTAATGTTATGACTCAGGGCGACCTAAATCTCCTAAGGAGTACATGTTCCTTCCCAGATGGGATCCAAATGAGGTTGCATTGGCAAGACGATATCATCAGGTCGCCCAAATGAGGTTGCATTTTACGAGGCTGCCTTTCATGATGACCTCAGATTTTTGGTCCACCCTTCCATTAGGAGGATATTAAATTTCTACAATATCTATCCTGCCCAACTCTCTCCTAACGCCTAGCAATGTGTAATTTGTGTATTGGTGATATGGCAAGCGCCATATGTCCCTTAATGAATTTAGATGCCTTTATACATTATTCAAGAGTCCGAAGCTAGACTCGAGATGACTTTATTTTAAGGTGAGGCCAGGAGACAATTTAATAAAGGGTTCTCCTAGTAACGTCAAAGGGTGGAAGAAGAAATACTTCTTCGTATCAGGAGACGACTAGGAGTTCTTTCCGAGCATGGCCTGAGGTGAAGGAGTCCCACAGGTTCTGAGATCGTGGGGTGCCCTAGGTCAGCCCTATTTTTACATTTTGTTATTTTTCTCAAGTATACCATTTCGCCCTAAGCTAACAAGCATTTCTTTTCCCTCAAGGCAAACGCTGCAACAAACTACACTTCCTGACCGACACCGAAGAACAAAGGTCGCAGGAGGTTTTTAAGAAAATAGTGCCAAGAGGATATTTTGACTTCCCAACTGTCCTTCGCTCTAGGACTTTTTGCCGATTCTTCGCTCATGGCCGTGCCAAGATGTCCTTAAGTGGTGGCGATGACGATAAGTTCGAAGATGGGGCAGCCTTTTTGAGTGACGTAGGTGAGTCCTGCCACTTCCGAGATGAACACTTCCGACGTGATAATCCCCGAAACGAATCTATAGAATATATAAGAACCATCGGGAAGGAGATGTAGAGGTTATTACCTTGCCTTCCTGATGTAACCTTATTAAGGTGGCTAAAGGGAAAAATTCAAGAGGCCATATTAGGTTTGGCACCACTTAGTTTGAGCTCCAGCTCGGATTCTAAATCAAAGTCCTGGTCAAAACCAGGACTGCCTCCCGAGCTTAGATCGGATGGTAGTATCTCTATTTTTTTGTGAAGTGCCTCATCTCTTTCTTGTACTAACGCTGGTCTTTGTTTTGTAGAAATGTCGAAGAGGATTAGTCTGTCGAAGCTCGCCCAGAAAGTGGAGGAGAAAAAGTGTTGGCCCAATAAGCAACTCAAGAGGGGGTGAATTGGATTTTTCAAAATTAATTTGGAATTAGGATTAATTAAAAATTAATCTAATCACTTCAACACGAAATTAAATAGTCTGCAATGTAATAAATGTAAATGTAAAGTAAAGAGAAGAATAAGAGAGAGCACACCAAGATTTATCGAGGTTCGATCACAACGTGTGATCTACGTCCTCCCAAAACCTCTGCAAAATCTTCTTCCACTACTTGTAATCAACTATTACAAGTGCTCAGCTCACTTTTACAACAAGAACTTATCACCAAGTTCTTCCATGAGGTTTTGTCTAAGACCTCTTAATCTTTCAAGTGTTTTTGTCCAAGTGCACTCAAACTTACAATAATAGAAATGAATGATGGTATTACAAGTGAAACCAAACTCTCTCAATAGAGTAAATATGAGTGGAATCACACAATCAATGCCAACTATTGAAGACAAAAAGAATTTTCAAGAAAACTTGACTTTGGAGCTCTTTGGATGATCAATCAATGCAATAGAGATATTCTTCTAGTGGTTAAATGCCCTTGGAGACTTGTATTTAAAGGCTTGAAGAAGATCCAACCATTGGTGGTAGTTGTGACGCAATAAATGTTGTTTCAAACAACTCTATGTTCAAAAATATTACCGTTAGGTGTCAATACTTTCTGGGTTTCAAGTGTCGACACTTCAAGTCTTCTTCCTTTAGGTGAAACTCTCTGTCTCTATATGTCGACACTTCCTGTGTCAGGTGTCGACACTTGATCATCCATCTTCAAAGAGTTTAGCTATTGTCCATAAGTGTTGACAATTCCTGTATTAGGTGTCGACACTTAATCATTTGCCTTCAAAGACTTTGGCTACTGACCACAGGTGTTGATACTTATCATCTATCTTCAAAGACTTTGGCTACTGACCGTAGGTGTCGACACTTCCTGTATTAAGTGTTAACACTTATCATCTGTCTTCATGAAGTTTGGCTACTGATTTTAGGTGTCGGCACTTATGTAGCAGGTGTCGACACTTCTCATTTCAGAATCAGTTCTTTGGCTACTAACTTTAGGTGTCGACACTTCTCGCCAGAACTTGTTTCTTTATTTTCTTTGACATTTGAACACTGACCCCTTCACAATTTTTGAGATATCTTTCCCATGGATGTGTATGATCTTCAATATGTTCAATCCATCTAAATTTATGATTTTCTCCTATTATTTAAGACTTCTTTTGGATTTATTCAGTACGACTTCAAGTCTTAAGGTGTTGACACCTTCTAAAGAAATGTCGACACTTTCTGGACAGAAAGTGTTTTGCAATTTTCTTGATTATTTAAGCTCTGAAACGTAACGCTTATGTACTGCATGCTAAGTAAACACATTAGCT
>BRYE01000016.1:13069497-13079497 GCA_030159115.1 Actinidia arguta var. hypoleuca | reverse complement strand
AGCGTTGAGATGAGACCGAGGTGAACAGGGGTAAGGTCACTAGTAAGAAAAGCAATTCGACAAGGCTACTTCTGGCCTCGGATGGAACATGATGCGGCGACATACACCAAAAAGTGTGACAAATCCCAAAGGTTTGCACCGGTGAGCCACCTCCCTCATACTGAAATGGTGCCAATGACTAGCCCATGGTCATTTACCCAATGGGGAATTGACATACCTGAACCTTTGTCTCAAGCTTCGTTACAAAAAAAGTTTTTGATCGTCGCCATTGATAACTTCACTAAGTGGATAGAGGTAGAGCCACTCGCCAAGATCATTGAGAAAAATACAAGAAATTTTGTATGGAAAAGTATCGTCTGCCGATTCGGGATTCCCAAGGTTCTCATCTCGGACAACGCCAGGCAATTCGACAATGATGGGTTTAGACAATTTTGCTCGAACCTCGCCATATCGCATCATTTCTCCTAGCCAGGTCATCCCCAAGCCAATGGCAAAGTTGAAGTTATCAACAAGACCATCCTAAGGAATCTAAAGACAAGACTAGAGAAATCCAAAAGCGAATTGGTAGAAGACCTACCAAGCATACTTTGGGCATACCATACAACGAGCAAGATTCCTACCGGCGAGACACTTTACTCCATGGTATATGGGACAGAATCAGTGATACCTGTCGAGATCGGAATGCCGAGCTTCAAGACCTCAAATTTCAACAAAGAGAATAATGAAATTGAGCTGAAGCTCAACCTTGACGTCCTTGATGAAAAAAAGGAGAAAACAAGAATATGCCAGGCAGCTTACAAGCACCATGTCGCCAAATATTATAATCAGAGAGTCAAATATAGATCCTTCCTACCTAGCGATGTAGTTCTAAGAAAGGTCGCCCTATCTACTAAGGAGCCAAACACAGGAAAGCTAGGCCCAACATAGGAAAACCCTTATAAAGTCATTAAGATATCTAGACCAGAGACTTATTGGCTTGAAAACATGAAAGGAAAAGCATTCCCTCATCCTTGGAATGCTGAGTATCTGAAAAAATATTACTAATAATACATCTGGTCGCTATAACGATTAGATCGCCTGAACGATGCAATTGTAATAATCGTCAATTTATTCCAAGTAATAAAATTTTTCTGGTTTATTTTAATCGTCACTATTCGTCGATATATCACAAATTGCAGGATTTATGTTGCCGAAACCAAGATCTCTAGTTTGTTATAAAATGATGGAGGCATCTTGATCGCCAATATGGATATCACCGAAATCAAGATCGCCAGTTCGTTATAAAACGACGGAGGTATCTTGATCGCCAATATGGATGTCGTCGAAATTAAGATCGCCAGTTCGTTATAAAATGATGGAGGTATCTTGATCGCCAATATGGATGTCACTGAAATCAAGATCGCCAGTTCGTTACAAAACAACGGAGGCATCTTGATCGCCAATATGGATGTCGCCAAAATCAAGATCGCCAGTTCGTTACAAAACGACGGAGGTATCTTGATCGCCAATATGGATGTCGCCAAAATAAGATCGCCAGTTCGTCACAAAACGACAGGGGCACCTTGATCGTCAATATGGATGTCACCGAAATCAAGATCGCTAGTTCGTTATAAAACGACGAAGGCATCTTGATTGCCATTGAGGACATCACCATTGTGGGGGTCGCCATTGTCATTATGAAATAATATCTTCTTCGCCTAATAATTTTGAAAGCCGACTTACATCGCCATATTTCCAAAATTTGTTATCGCCATTATAGAGGTCGCCATTACAATTAAGGGTGCCCTTTTATTGCAAATGTATTTGGTCGCCAGTCATCTACTTGGCTAATCATTTCGCCGTTTCAATTATTAAACTTATTCATGCAAAGTGCTAGGTAATCGACACCAGTACGAACAAAAATTTCACAAGGAATTAAAATACTCGTTCATTTAAAATGGGTTACACGTCGCCATTACAAAAAAAAAAATTTTTTTAAGAGGGAGGGAGATTTGTATCTCCTTTGTCCTTCTCATCAGTCTTCTCGTTCCCTCCCTCCCCTTCTTCGTCCTCATCCTCCTCGGTGAGCAGATCATGATCGAGACCCATGCCTTCCAAATCAATGGCAAGTTTGGGGTGATGGCGACGAAGCTGCCGTTTGCATAAATTAAATACTTCACCAAAGTACTTTGAGGTAGCATCTTCAATTGTCCCCAAGAAATCCGACGAAGATTTAAACTCTTCCACAATAGATTTTTTATCTTGGGTCATGGCTTTCCTTAACTCCACCACCAAAATCCCAGACTTCTCCACCTTGTCGGCAAGAGTATCTCTTTCATCTTTCAATTTAGCGAACTCGTAGCTGACCTGTTGCTCTAGAGCTCGGGCCTCAACTAATTGCTGCTCCAGATCACCAAACAATATCTAAAGGCGAGAAACTTCATTTTCCAAAGAGGCAGCTTGTCCTTGTTAGAGAGATACCTCTTCTATAGTGTTCCTGCTCCGAACTGCCAAGGAGGATCCGAGCATAAGCTCTTGCTACAAACAAATCTTTTTAGATTAACCCGAACAAATATATATCTTAACAAGAAGAAAATGAGTACAGAGTCGAAGTAGTACTTGGCCGAGGACGTGGAAAAATTTGGTGGCTGTCTGGTCCAAGGACAGTTGTCCCACTTTTTCCTAGTCCGAAGGAGGAATCACTCCTTGGAGAATCTTCTCGGCTATGGAGGGACTCCCAAGAATAGAAGCCCCAGGACCGAGGACAGTCCCCAAGGATAGCGAGCTCCCCTCTCTGGGCTTTGAACAAGTGGTGTCCCTTGGACATTCATTAGGCCTGGTCGGATTTTTTCTAGTCTCGGGTGCAATGGCGGGCTTTTTCCCTTTGGGTCTGTCTCCAGGTTTGCCTTTCTTACTGGGCGAGCTGGAGGGATCGTCCCTTGAACATTTTTTTTCCAATTATCACTCCCTTAATGGGAGTAGAATTTTTCGCCGAGCTTTCACCCTTGGCCTTCTCCACTTTCTCGCCAAGCTTTCTGAGATTCTTCTCGACATAGCTGCAAAGTAAGGCACGAATATCAGGTATGAAACTATGAATGATAAGAATAGACAATAATCTATACCATCCGATTTAAGCTCGGGAGGTAGCCCGAAATCCGACCAGGATTCCGATGTCGGGTCCGAGTTCGATCTCGAGATAGTCGGTGAAAAGTCTAAATGGAGATCTCGAACTTTTTCCTCTGACCATCTTAGCAAGGTTAGATCAGGGATATGAGGTAGAATCCTCTTCAATTACTTCCTAAGGGTTCCTAGGTATTCACTGATTCATCTCGGGAATGGTTGTCTTGCTGGATATGTTCACCACGAGAAGGGCGGGACTCACCCACATCGCCCGACGACGTTGATGTTCTGTGTCCAGGTCGCTCCTCGCCCTTAATCCCAGATGCCATAGGTCAAGGAGAGTCGAAAACCCAACAAAATGATTTCGATTTGAGAAGCACAGGGACTGAAGAACGTCTTTGTTGCTCCACCGATTTGGAAATCTTGTCAAAAAGTTCTTGCTCATTCTCGTATAACCTTGGCAGGTCGTTGCAGTGTTTATTTGAAAAACGCTATAGAATATTAGTTCCTTGAATACTTTAAAAATAACTAAATAAAATTTCTAATAAAATTTAGACCGACCTAGAACATTTCATGACCTCAGGACCCTTGGCACGTCTTCCCGAGGTGAATCTTCAGGAAGCTCCCAACCATCCCCAGAGACAAAAAATAATTTACTTTTCCACCCCTTAACGTTGTTGGAGTATCCTCTGAGGTATTGCCACCCTTGATCCGGTTTAAGGTTGTTATTGAGGGTAAATAGATTCTTAAACTCGGATAGGGTAATCGAATATTTATATGCTCGCCAGAATGCCATTGCACAAACGATACTTCGCCATGCGTTGGGGACGAGCTGGGCATGACAGATATTATAAAACATTAAAATTAATCTAATGGTTGGATGAATAGGAAAGCAGAGGCCCGTTTGAAAAGAGGCCTCATAAAAGGCCACCTCGCCAGGGAGAGCTGAAGTTATATTTTCCTTCTCCTCGGGAAGTCTAATCTGTACGTTTTGAGGAAAAGAATAAGTCTCCCTAAGTAATCTAGCTTTTTACGGATCATAATATTATTTTATTTTTTTACCGAGGGGTGAATAGCGACTAAAGGGGCGACCTTAGGGGCTATTGGTTCTTCCATGGGTGATTTACGAGATTGTTTTACCTCGTCAGTAATGTATGACGATCCTTCTCCTAGGTGGTCGGATATCCAAGAAGGCAAGGAATCAAAGTCTGATGGACTAACTACTTCAAGCCTATGGGACATAAATTACAAAAATGAAAGTATAAACTAAGTCAAGGTATTTACTGTGCTAAAAGGTAAGAAGGCGACCACAAATGGGGGTGAGGAGAAAATCAAAACGGTAGCAACAGTTTGATAGCAGAAGCAGAAATGTATAAATGAATGGATGGGTCCCTCTCTATATAGGAGATTCCAAGGGCTGAGATCCATTTGCTCTAACTTCTAAGATTGCGCGACCATTTGAATTTCGAGCTCATAACCGCCTTTTCCGCCAAAAGCCTTCCCTAGGGGGCCGTCTATCCAGCCAAAAGTCACCATTAATGCGCCGCCGTTTTGTCCTGACTTTATTATAGTAATTAATGGATTCACGTGTACAACAAGAAAGGTGCGTCATTAATATATGCCTACGTGGTTTAAGGGTTACCACTTAATGGTTACTCAAAGATCCCGAATGACTCGGCATTTCGAGTAGGGGGCTACTGATGTGGGAAAAATACACACCACCTCTTAATATTTTAAGTGGCGTGTCGCCCAAGAATTCACAATGCCACATTCCTGGTCGTCTTGTTAATGACAACTGAGCTCCATTTCGCCTACACATAAACGGGTCCCTCCAAATCGCCATAGGGAAATGTCATTTATCTCGCCGGGTCAGAGACCATCTCCATGAGGACTTACTTTCCAAAAAGACTCCATTCCGTTAGAAGTCTGTCATCATGAGACTCCTTCTCAATCAATCTTCCGCCTAATCAGAGTCCGCTTCCTTGAGGATTCCACCTCTACAAGGGAACTACCTCCATTAGACTCCAACTCCATCACTACTCCTGTAAGTGCAAATTGCTCTACAAATGGCAATCTCCTACATTATCTCCAAAATAATTGGAATATTCTTCCATACTTATTCTTCCAAGGATCTTGCTGTTATCCACTAACACGGCTCATTACTCAGTCTATATAAAGGCCGCTCCCCCATTACAAAAGGGTACACTCAACACAGGCACCACAAACACATTTACTATTGTGCTCGCCCATACTGTCTTTAATTATCTCTTGATCCCCTTGGTCTGATACACACGCCGAAGGGATTTTGAGCGGCCTCATCTCGGCCAATCACGTTTGTTCATTGTTGCGCAGATCGCCCTAGCTTTAGCCGAGGTCCAGGGTCAAGGCCGAGGAGCAATTCTGACTGTTGGTTGCTCTCCCAGATTTTTACCATAATAGAAAATAAATAATTTATAGTCAATCAAGAAAAAATAAGAAAGTTTGACTCCCATAGGGAACGGGGATGGGATGATCACTTTAATCCCTTCCGGAGATCGGGAAGAGGATGAGAATGCATATTCATAATGGAAACGGGGATGAAATTTGAGATATTTGTTAGATATGGCAACGGGGTTGATTTGGAGCAAATTCATAACGGAAACGGAGATGAAATTTGAGACATTTGCTCCAAATCAACCCCGTTGCCATCTCTAACGTTACCTCTACAATATCAATCAAAATACATTTTTACATCATATATTACATATAATATCTATGTGAAACCTTCATTGTATTATTATGTATTCGTAATAATGACATCGTAAAGTAACTCAAACTTACGAACTTATTGTTTGAAAATTATAATATATTTTTTTCTTCCACAAAACTTGAAGCACCTAAGAATCCCATGCTTAACAAAAAGAATGACTCATAAATAAGATTTACTTTTTAAAAAAAATTAGAAATACACCTCTCTAAGATTTTATTAACTAATATACATATACCTCACAGAAATTTGATCCTATAGTGAGATTAATTGCACCCAATGAAGTACACCTAGGCCCGCCCATGTTCGGGAATCCCCATACCATACTTGGGCCATAAATTGGAACGTGTTTCTAAAAAAATAACATGCTTTATTCAATGTTGGATGGTGGTGTAGCTTTGATTGGCGATACATGGTAGAGATCCCAACAAATTGATGATGCCACGTGGTTGAACTCATAAAGACTTGTCGACTTTGACATAGTTTTTTCTTTCTTATTTGTTTTGTCACAATCAATTTGACACAAATTATAGACGAAAAAGGAAAGTTCTCGTTATCTATGGTCATACACTTTCAGCATCCAAGTCCCGTATGATGATTTTGAATTAAATTTATAGAATAATTCATACATTCTTTTTGTTCCACCAATTTTGAGTTCATTTAATACTATCAATTGGATCTTCATATGCGTTATTTTCAATGCAATTAAATAACAATTGTCACGAAGATTGAGAAGATTTTTTGATGTGTTCGTGACAATTGGCCTTTTTCTTCTATGATACAACTTTCAAGTTTCACGTGGTATTTTGAATTAAATTTATACATTCTCTTTTTTCCACCGATTCTGAGTTCCTTTAATACTTTTAATTGGATCTTCATATGTGTTATTTCCAGTTAAAAGAATAATCGCCACGAAGAATGCAAATATTTTTGTGTGTGTTCGTGAGAATTAGCCTTTTTCTTTGTCTGATACACTTTCAGCATTCAAGTCTCATATGGTGATTTTGAATTAAATTTATAGAATAATTCATGCACTCTCTTTCTTCCACCAATTTTGAGTTCGATTAATACTTTCAATTGGATCTTCATGTGTTGTTTACAATTAAAGACCAATAGCCATGAAGATTGCGAGTCTGCGACAATTTTTTGGGGTGTGTGCATGATAATTGGCCTTTTCCTTCTCTGATACACTTTCAGCATGCAAGTTTCGTGTGGTGATTTTGAATTAAATTTATAGAATAATTCATACATTCTTTTTCTTTCACCAATTTTGAGTTCTTTTAATACTTTCAATTGGATCTTCATATGTGTTATTCTTAGTTAAAGAACAAGCCCATGAAGATTGCTAAGATTTTTGGTGTGTGTGCATGATAATTGACCTTTTTTCTTTTCGGATACACTTTGAGCTTTCAATTTTCACACACTGATTTTGATTTTGCAGTTGAAGAACAATTCATACTTTCTCTTTCTTCGGCCAATTCTGGGTTTTGTTTCTTCTTTTAGTTGGTTCTTCATATGTTATATTCTCTGTTAAATAACAACCGCGACGATGATTGTGAATAACTTTTGGTTAGTTTGTGCATACTAATTGATCCTTTCAGCTTTCAAGTCTCATACGGTGATAAATTTGTCTTTTTGTTCAACCAATTATGGTTGAGTTTCTAATTTCAATTGTTTCTTCATATGTTTTATTCACATTTCAACAGCAGTCGTGATGAAGATTGTGAAGAACTTTTGGTTAGTGTGTGCCTATTAATTGACCTTTCTCTTTTCTAATACACTTCTAGCTTTCAAGTCTCATACGGTGATATTGAACTAAGTTTAATTACTTTCATTTGGTTCTTCATATGTGTTATTAACAGTTTCGATGAAGACTGGAAAATTTTTTGGGTCAACGTGTGGATGCTAATTGACCTTTTTCTTCTCTGATACACTTGCAGCTTTCAATTCTTATACGCTGGTTTTGAATTAACAATCGAAGAAGAATTCAAACATTCTTTTTACTTGACCAATTCTGAGTTGTTCTTCATGTGTTAATGACTTTTTCTTCAGATATTTTATGGCATCATCCAACAAGATGCAATGTTATGTCAAAGAGGATGATATAGAAAAGGAGGTATGGCTTAAAAGTAACTATATCAACTAATGTATTTTAAAATCTAGACAATCCATATTAATTAGCCCTGAAATCTGAGTGGCAATGTAGCAAAACAATAACGCTCAATCCATATGTTAAAGGAAATTGATGGTGAGATAGCACAGTTTGTTAGAATTATAACTTCACATGGACATTTATATACACCCACAGACACATACACCCATATATGAGAACTGTTGGCCTTACAGTATTTCAAATTTGAAGCGATATGATGTATCTCAATTATTGGAATAGAAGTACCATGATGGTGGATTGAAATCCACCTACCGAATTAGAGTGTAGAATGAGTTCAGAAGAAGGGAAGATATGACATATTTGCATCTTGTATATAATTTTCAGTTTCTTGCAATAAAGTACAAGATAAATTGATAATATTTACTTTGAGATTTCTTTTCAATCTTGGTGTAGTTTGAATGATTTGATGATTTCACTCTTGCCCTTTTTTTCGTACTTTGTTTCTCATTTTTCACTTTCCATTTAACGTAATTTTATTTTTTTAGTCTTGTAACATAGATAATCAGAATAATCTGATAATACCAAACATCTTTTGTAGGTTCATATCTGAAATAGAAGTGGTTTGTAGACAATGGTTGGCTGATGGCCCAAAACATTTGTTGGTATACTTGGATTGGAAAGACTATTTTATTATCAACTTCAATATTCTCTGAAGGATAAACATGCACACAAGATGATTATTAGTCCTATATCACAGTTTACATTGAAGTGGTAATGCATTTTCTATTTGGATTTAAGTAAAGAAAATATTCATGCATAGAATGGTTTCAAAAGGGAACCAGTCCTTATATTGTTTTACTTGGCTTTAATGCTTTGTTCAGTTTTCTGTTTATTGTTTGAGTACTGATAGTTTATTTGAGTTTTGGTAAGTTTGTAATTATATTTTTGTAACTACCTTTTCTCTCTTTTTTTCTTTTCTTTTCTTTTCTTTTTTTTTTTTAATCTGGACTTGCATAGCCTTAACAGTTTGTGTCTTGTTAATAGAATTATATATTCACTTCTTGAGGGAAATCTAGACCAATTTTCTAGTTTGCAATAGGAGCCATTGCATTTTTTTTGTGTGTGTACAATGAGTACACAAGGATAAAAACATTTGGTAATCCTTAAGTGAATTATATTATCTTGTTTTTGAAAAAACATTCTCCGTGATGTAGTTACAAATACTTGTTAAACTTCACTGTTGATTGTAGAATTGTATATCCAATTTTATCCCAGGATACTGCAACTCTAATATCCAGTTCACCTCCTATTAAATTGATGAGTTATTTGATTGGGGAACCAAACCATGATTATTTGTGTTTGTAGATCATGTAAGGCTGTATGGGTACATACATGTTAACATATACTTGTCGGAAAAAATGGATACATGTTTAGTTATTAGACCATGCATATTGGCCTTGATATGTTCACATGTTTAGTTATTCAACCATGTATATAGGGCTTTACATGTACACATGTTTAGTTATTAATTAGACCATGCATATAGGCCTTTACAAGTTTGTTATGCGTTAAGCTCTTGTAACTTCTATGATAACTTCTATTGAATTTCAAGAATATAATTAGGCCTTAGCAAAGTAGAATAGTTTGGATTCCGTCTCTTTTGTGCCTCAGGAACAAAAGTGCTTCCTTCTCCATATGTGTCTCCTATTTTGAAAAAGATTTGCATTGCTTTATCTGAAATTATGACAACATGAACTCCTTTCTATTCTGATTTTTGGGAAGCTATTGTGGACTTAGGAATGACACAAACAATTCAAGGGCAATGAGGAATGTTTTTTTCTCAATCGTTAGACATTAGACATATTTAGACAACTCATGTAAGGCTCAAATTTCATATAATAACTAGAAACTGCCCTAGACTAATTGCCGGCGTGACCAAGTTCCAGTAATTTTTTGTTAGTAGGGTTATGGAAAGAGGAATTAGTATTATAAGAATAACAAGTGCATCAATTGACTTCAATTTCTCCTTTTACTTTTTTCTT
>BRYE01000016.1:13036997-13054497 GCA_030159115.1 Actinidia arguta var. hypoleuca | reverse complement strand
CCATCAGGATTGTAGGGAGCCATCACAAAAAAGAATGACAACAATCTAAGAAATGGAAGACATCGATGTTACTTTGACATTGAGCAAAATGATAGTTGGCAAAAAAGTCCTATTGTTTCCTTAAGTTTTAATTTCTCGATTCAGTAGTGTAGTTCCTGTTCCAATCTTTTGCGTGGATGTAGATGCAGATACCATAGTTTAGATGGCTGCAAGAGCCTCCCGAGTGGAAAACCAAGATAAAATGGATGTTACGAGGGTGAGTAGACTGATCCAAAAGAGGTAGGCCGATTAATATATACATTTTCTACTATGTAAGATGAAAGCTCAAACCGGTATTTATACTTCTGATCCATAAAAGTTGAAATGATGCAAAGTTGGAAAAGAATGAGATTTTCTTACTAAATAATATTAATTATCAGCTATTTATATCTACTTCTTTATGACTAGCTGATAATTAGATTTGTAGTTTTGAGATAGATAATCATAAAGAACTGATAATTATAGCTGATAATTAGTTATAAAGAAGTAGATAGAAAATCTACTGATAATTAGTTATTGAAGTTTATGACTGGCTGATAATTAGCTATTTATATCTACTCCTTAGTTATGAGATTTTCTTTACAGTATTCATAAGGTCTTGGCTACAGTAAATGCAGATATTGTAGTTTTGATGGCTCCAAGTGCCTCTCGAGTGGAAAACCAAGATGCAATGCTGCTACGAGGGGATGTTGGCTCATCTAAAAGAGGTCGGGTGATTAGTATATGAAATTTCTAGTACATGAGATTAAAACCCGTTATTTATGCTTATGATCCCCAACATATCTTAAATGATGATGCACAATAGGGAGAGAATGAGATTTACTGCCTAAATGACTTTTAACAACTATTACTCAATTTAATATTATTTCTATATTTTTTTTCTTGACTTTGTACTATTAAGGCTGTGTTTGAATCAAGGATTTGTTCAGGGAACAAAAATAAAAATAAAAAAAGGTAGATGATCCAATGGGCTTGAATGGTTCAATTCTGCAACATTTTCATTTTCTTTTCCCTCACCAAGTCCTTGATCCAACTATAGACTAAAAAAATGCTCTAGGGTAACATTCCAGAGGTCAAGTTCCACCCCTATCACCCCACCAATAAACTATCAGCTCTGACTAATATTGATTGTGAAGATAAAATGTATTGAGTCACCGAAGGTGGACTAGAACATGTATAATCTTAATTCTTTCAGTATATCATATTTTGAAAATAGCCTTTTTGTCTAATTTTATGCATGTATTTGCTTGTTAGATACAGAAACTTGCACAAGAAATCAGAAGAAATCAAAAACAGAGTAGATCTTAGAGTACATTCTATGCTTGAGAAGTTTGTAGAGTGAGGGTTGTGATCTCTTGCAGTAGCTTACTAGGTACCATTATATTATCACTATTCTTTGATAATTCTCTATATCCATTTTAACAAGAAGTTCCTGATTGGAGGAAGGAGGAGAGTCAAGGAGGTCCATGAAAATTCATTGAACACATGCTTATGTTTGACCCATCTTGATAAAATAGTGAAGAAACAATAAAAAGGGCTTTAAATATGGGTAAATGTTAAAATGATCACATTTGTGCCCAAAACAACCCTCATCGGAGTGCCTGAGGCCAACCAGTGGTTGGGGCATTAATCGGGTTTTCTTTTGTAGATCTTGGATTCGCGCTGCATCCAATTATGTTCTTCATTGGGCTTCAATCATCATCTAAGTAGGTGTGACTTCTTCCCTCTAAAAATTCTCTTATTGCCTATGTTGCATTGGACTACTTCTAATTATGTTACTTCATATTTTTGTATGAGGAACTTGGCCTTTCTACATGTGTAGTTTTGCACAGGACAAGCGCCACACAATTCCTCCCTTTCACCTATTAGTATTGTACCATGACAGTTGGGTTTGCAAAGGCTTGGTTTGGTTTGGTTTGATCTTAAGGTACTTGAGCAATAGAGTGCTCTAGGCCAACCACTGATTGGGGCACTAATCAGAAATCTGAGGTAAATGTTAAAATAGTACAAAAACAATAACAGGGGCTTTAAATATAGGGTAAATGTTAAAATGATCATAGGGGCTTAAAAACTACCCTCATTGGAGTGCCCAAGGCCAACCAGCGGTTGGAGCATTAATCGGGTTCTCTTTTGTAAATCTTGGTGCATCCGGTTATGTTTTTTGCTGGGCTTCAATCATCATGTTGGTGTGATTTCTTCCCTCTAAAAATTCTCTCATTGCCTATGTTGCATTTGACTACTTGTAATTATATTACATCATATTTTTGTATGAGGAACTTGACCTTTCTACACTTTCTGGTTTTGCACAAGACAAACGCCACACAATTCCTCCCTTTCACCTATTAGTATTGTTCCATGATAATTGTTTTTGCAAAGGCTTGGTTTGGTCTCAGGGGACTTGAACAAAAGAGTGCCCTTGGCCAACCACTAATTGGGGCACTACTCAAAAATCTGGGGTAAATTTTAAAATAGTGCAGAAACAATAACAAGGGCTTTAAATCTAGGGTAAATGTTAAAATGATCACATGTGCCTAAAAGCTACCCTCGTTGGAGTGCCCAAGGCTAACTAGCGATTAGGGCATTAACCAGGTTCTTTTTTTTTGTAGATCTTGGACTCGCGGTGGATCCAATTATGTTTTTCACTGGGCTTTGATCATCATCTAATTAGGTGTGATTTATTCCCTCTAAAAATTCTTTCATTGCCTATGTTGCATTTGACTACTTCTAATTATGTTACATCATATTTTTGTATGAAGAACGTAGCCTTTCTACACTTTCTGGTTTTGCACAGAACAAGTGCTACACAATTCCTCCCTTGGACCTATTAGTATTGTACCATGACAATTGGGTTTGCAAAGGCCTGTTTTGGTTAGGTCTCATGGTACTTAAGCAACGGTGTGCCCCCGGCTAACCACTGATTGGGGCACTAACCGGAATCTCTTTTTTAGATCTCAAACTCGTGAAGCCATTTTTGGACTTAGCCTAGGGGGCTTGGAAGAGGTCCAAGCTAATGTAAGCTAAGTAGGAACCTCTTCCATCCCACGACACATGGGAATATTCTAAGGGATATCCATGGAGGCATCTAGAATGCTTTGGTCACCAAGTTGAACCCTCATTTATGAACACCCATTCATTCCAACGGGTTAAGGTAGGGAATTAATGCATTAAACATTTCTATATTCATCTTCTTGATGGCCATGACCAACTTGAACGTGAGCATAGAGCTAAATCGCGGTCGCAGACCGAGACGCGGACGCTATCACGGAGTAACGGACGCAGACGTCGTAGATGTTACGTAACAGAACGCGGTTATCGTGGTCATGAATTTTTTTCGGATGAGCAAATTTGTACAAAATGTATTGTTACGCTTGATTTGACTTCAAAAATAAATTGTACACTTATTTTAGGTAATTGTTGATGAATTTTAATGTAACATTTAAAATTTATATATAGTGTATTATGCATATTATGTTTGTTTTTAAGTCCTTTACGATATAAATTATTAAATTTTAAATAAAAACACAATTATCTTTATAAAATTATAAATGCAAAATTAAATTCTTACCAATTACTGATAAGAGAAACTTGTAATTTCTGAAATATGGAGCGGTTGACTGAGTTTGACCAATACCTCAGGGGAGGTATTTGTATTTTATCCAAAAAAAAACCCCCATAAAACTGCTGATGCATCTTGAGGAGAGAGTGGAGAGAGAGAGAGAAAAAGAAGAAAGAAGAGCGAGTTGGAGTCCGAATAGGAGACTCAGTTCCTGAAGGCTCCTAGCCCTGCTACCTCCGAAAATGGCCAGATCCGGTACAGATCGCCGTTGGCTATAGAACTCCTCAAAGGTCAGTTGCTGCCGCAGATCCACTGGCGGATAAGATGCTGTCGAAGTGCAACAACCTTCAATACCATTCCTCCGACAAGATTTGCCACTTCTAGGGCCTCATCCTCGTGATCTCGATCCCTTTCCTTATCTCGCCCACTGCCCAACGCCCACGACAATGATGATATGTAACGGCATGTAACAGAGTGTAACGACCATTAAAGTGTGTAATGTGCTGTAACAGACGTGATTTGAATTCCTCCATTATAAATGGGTGTAACGGGAACGGAGCCCACGTTATCGTTACGTAACGGGCGTTACAGCCGTTATAACCTGGTTTTTATTACTATGAACGTGAGCATCGGAATTGTTAAATATTAACTTATTTTGTCATCTTTTATTCTTAAAAGTATTTATATATAATTAGTTACTTCTGGAGTTTAATATAAAAAGGGAAAAGGCATTCGAACCTTAACCTTAATTTATTTTCTAAAAATACACATTATTTCATAGTATCAAAGCAATAAACATCCTAACCCTAACCTGCACCGCCGCACATCCTCTGACCTTGACCTCCAACCTCTGGCCACTGTCGCCTAAGGTCTCTGACCTCTAGAAAGGGCTCATCAGCCTAATGAATCTCTAAAAATCTTCTCAATCTTCTGCTGAGGCTAGCCGACCCAGACTTTTGCTCATCGAGATCAGCGTTGTCATCCCATTTGTAGATGTTGTAAACAGGTCTTCGATTCAGCCTAACACAAAACCAATCGACCAAGCTACTCATCTTCCCGTCACTGAAGGGTTTTGGGGAAAGGTCGCGAGAGAGAAACGAAAGTGACAATGAGAGATTTGGGTTCAATCTGGACTTGCAAAGGTTCGACGCAAGACGACGAGGCTTCACCTAACTCCGACGAGGCTTATTGACCCCTTGTCTATCTCTGAAGAGCCATGCCACTGTGCGTCCTAGCTCGAGACAGGTCTTGTTGCTGCGATCTTTCACAGTTGCGATCTCTCTCTGCCCCTCCCTGTGAGCTCTATTTTTTTTAATGAAAAGTCCTTTAAGTAGCACCACCATGCGAAGCACTACTGCGATTGTTTGCTATTTTGTTTTATGAATTGAACCTGGCTCGGTGAAAGTAACACTTCTTTTATGCTTTATAGGTTATTTAACTATTTGTTATAATAGTGTGGTATTTATTGTTTTAGGCATCATTATTTTTTGTCATTACGTCGGAGGGTAGTCAAAGTAGTCAAATTATAGTTGGCTGTGCAACGCTCACTATGATGCCGGGTCAAATTATTATCTCAAATGAAAACCCAAACCTCAGAATCACTACGACTCTATTTGATGGTACTAACTACCTATCATGGTCTAAATCTTTCGCACTCTTCTTAAAAAGCAGAGCTAAAATTGGATATATGAGTGGTACTATTACTTCTCTCAACGTGAAGGATCCCGGACATAATTCTGGAGATTGGTGTAGGTTTTCTGTCTCTCTATACAGCCAATGATATTTGGGATACTATCTCTAAGACTTACTCTAGGCAAGTAATATAGCACAGGTGTATGATCTGCAGCGGAATATAGACCATTTGGATCAAGCCAAGATGACGTCCTTATAGTACTATTCTGCTCTTACTAGATTATGACAACGTCTTGATCACTTGACTGATTACACTCCTATTTGTCTTGCTAATACTATTGCCTTCCGAAAATTTATTGATAGACAACGGGTATTCAAATTTTTAGCAAGCTTACTAGATGAGTATGATCAGGTCCAGTGTCGTATACTTAATATTGATCTAGTTCCATCATTGAGAGAGGCTTTTGCCATTATCCAAAATGAGGAGAGCTGTCGGGGTGTGATGTTACCACCGATTCTTGCTGAATGATCAGCTCCTATTTTTGTTCCTTAGTTTAAGCGCCGCAACCAGCCTGACCATCGTAATTTTGGTCCTTATGTTGGTAGTTGTGATAAGGATCAGTTGCAATGTCATTATTTCTAGCGACCTCGTCACACTAGAAAAACTTGCTAGTATCTCCATGGTCGATCGTCTACCCGAGGACAAGGTGGTCGTTCAGGCTCTACGGGTGGTCGTGGTGGCAATTCTCGTACCCATCATTCTACAGTGGTTGAGCCTCCTCCTTCAAGCTCTGAGTTTATGGCCTTGTCTACATCTAAGATTGAGTTACTTCGCAGCGTGGTGTCACCTTTAAATACTTCTGTCGGTGCCTCATCTTCTTTTGTCCACTCAGGTAACTTTGTCCGATCAAGAAATTCTCATCCAGTGAGTGCATTTATGTCCCATTCTACTCTTTCTTGAATTATTGATTTTGGCGCATATGATCATATGACAAGTCAATCAAATCTTTTCTCATCCTATACTCCTTATATAGGCCATAACAAAGTTAAAATAGCTAATGGTACTTTTACGTCTGTTTTTGAAAAAGGTTTAGTACATACCACACCTTCGCTTTTTTTGTACTCTGTTTTACATGTACCTAGTTTTGCTACCAATTTTTTATCTATTAGTCGTATCATTCCTGATTTGAACTGTATTCTAATATTTTTTCTTTCTTCTTGTGTGTTTTAGAATCTTCAAACGAGGACAACGATTGGTAGTGGTAAGGAGATCAATGACCTATATTTTTTGGATCTTCTGACTCATATACCAAGACATTTGTGTATTGCTAATCACTCATCCATCTCTCCATCTACTGAAGAGATTATTTGGCTTTGGCACCGTAGACTTGATCATCCCTCATTTTATTTGATCCAGCATTTAGTTCCTTCTTTATTATCTAGTAGTTCTATTTCGTTCTTTCAATGCAAATCTTGTGAACTTGACAAACACCATTGTGTTAATTTTCCTATTAGTTCTAATAAAATAAATGTTCTTTTTTTAAATTGTGCATTTTGATATTTGAAATTCTTCTAGAACTGTCACTCTTACTAGACATAAATGGTTTGTCACGTTTATTGATAATTTTTTTTCTCTTCAGTTACTTTTTATTCACTAAGAAACAAAATCTAAAAAGGTTTGACAAAATAAAAATAAAAATAAAGTCATAAACCAATTTCTATTGGGATTAATACATATAATTTTTTATATATTTTATACATATTTGAACATATTTTTACGAACTTATATACACTTTTAACACAAATTATTATAATTTTTGTCCATTACCTACGCTCCATTGGATTGGGTTAGTTCTAATTGCTTGTTTGAGAAAGGCATAATTTTATAGTTTAGTCTAATTAGGTTGTTTTTTATTCGAGAATTGGCCATTCCAAAAAACGATTTAAAACAAGTTTGGAATAGGTTGTGTTGTCTGTACCATTTGAGCCTGATTTTGAGTTTAAATATATGATTAGAATCATTTATCTTATAAACTTGATAAAGGGAGGTGTGTCATATATTTTATATTTTTTATAAAATGATTTGTACTCAATTTGGTACTAAAATTAAAATTCTTCAGTCTGATAATGGAAAAATATGATAATTTCGGTTTTAGTCCTTATCTTATCTCTAATGTTGTGTTGACACTCCCCAATAAAGTAAAGTTGTTGAATGCAAGAATCATCATTTACTAAATGTTGCTAGGTCTATATTATTTTCAATGAATGTCCCGAAAACTTATTGACGACATGCTGTTTTAATTGCATCATATCTTATTAACCGTCTTCTTACTCGTATTCTAGGTAAAAAGTTATTTTCAAATATTTCTCTCTCCATTAAATGCATGTTTGTAGGTTACTCTCCTACTCAGAAAGTGTATAAATTACCATCCTCCTTCGAAGAAATTATTTGTGTCCATGAATGTGACTTTCTTTGAGTCCTAACCTTATTTTTTATCAAGTCAGTCACCCCTTTAGGAGGGAGATTCAAAATAAAGTGGTGTCTTATGAGAATGAAAATGAAGAAGAAATATGAGTGTCTTCTAGTATGATCTAACCGAAAGTGTCAGAAATTAAATCATTTCCAATTGATGGTAAAGTGAAATTGGAAAAGAAAGGCAAACAGCTATTGGTGTATGAACGAAAGAGATTGAAGGATAAGGTCACTACAATCCTACCACTACAATCATTGTCTCCAATTGAAGGATTAGGAAATTCACATCCCATTATTCTTGAGTTCACAGATTTAGATACACCTATTGCTATTAGTAAGGAGGTTAGATCATGTACCAAACACCCTATATCTAATTTTGTGTCATGCTCTCGTTTGTCTCCTACTTACAAAGCGTATATCTCAAAAATATCATATATTTCTATTCCTAATCATGTACATGATGCACTCACTAATCTTAAATGGAAGTCTTCCATGATTGAAGAAATGAGAGATCTTCATAAAAATTATACTTCAAAGTTGGTTAAGTTACCTATTGAAAAAAAGACAGTGGGGTGCATGTGGGTGTTTACGGTGAAACATAATGCTGATGATACTATTGAAAGATACAAGGAAAAGCTTGTAGCACAAGGGTATACATAGACATATGGGGTGGATTATTAGGAGATCTTTGTACCAGTTACTAAAATGAATTCTATAAGAATTTTACTTTTCTTAGCTGCAAATAAAGATTGGGCACTTTACTATTTTGATGTAAAAAATACTTTCTTGCATGGTGATTTGAAAGATGAGGTATATATGGACATTCCTTCAGATTTTGATGATTCTAAATCAACAAAAAAATTGTGTAAGCTCAAAAAATTATTGTATGGCCTGAAACAATCTTCACGAGCATGGTTCAAGAGATTTATCCATGCAATGGTTAAATGGGGATTTTGGTGCACTGATTTTTTTTTTAGGTATTGAAGTTACAAGGTCTAAATATGGAATTTATTACTACTTCGCGACCTGTAAACTTGCGGTAAATAATTCACTTCTGGGAGCGAAGACAGCCGACGAGCCTTCAGCAAGGTCAAGGAAGCTATGATGGAACTTGGTGGGCTCCGGCTGGACTGAATGGGCGATGACGATCCCTTTTCAAGCCAAATCTAGCTTGCTGGAGACTCAATAAGGTTCAACAGCACCTAGGTGGGCTCCGACTAGACCAAACTGGTGGTGATGTTCCCTTCTCAGGCCAAACCCAGCTTGTTGGAGACTCGGTAAGGTCTAACAGGGGCACATGTGTGTTGAAAAGGGTCTATCAGACGGAAGGAAAAAAGGTCACCGAGGTCTGTCGAATGGAAGTAAGGTCGCTAGGCGTAGGAAAACGTGAATATGAGGCATGGTAGATTAGGGTTTTAGGGTTAGGATCTTTTGTGCTCAAATACCATGTTGTTTAGGAAAATAAAAAAAATTAGAGTAGAGGTTAAAAGGCCTCTTCCCTTTTATATTAATCACCAGAAAATATTAATTATATATAAGTCCTTCAATAATAGATAAACTACAAATAAGTTAAGCTAACATTTAACAGTATTTTATCCCTTTACAATTGCTCCTCAGTTCGCATGAGCAGAATCATTGCTAGCCGAGGTAATATGAGTTGGATTCTGATGTTTCTTGTTATGGAGAAGGTCGAACGATGGATCTTGTTAAGGCCTGCAAGCTATCTCATCACTGTACCTAGTTGTGATTTCACTGTCTTGTAGTGCCACGCGTTGACCTCTGATTTGATTGTAGCTTTTTTAGGGCATAAATACTGAAGCATCTCACCTACCCTTAGGCACTATTTGGCAGGAAGTCACGGTGATTCGTTTTCCACGTGTCGACACCTAGTTGGCCAGGTGCAAAAAAGTTTGGTGGAAAACCCGCCATTTAAGCTTCCTATAAATAGCCATCTTCCTCAAAGCACTGTTCATCCAGTGTTATAAGAACTTTGTAGAGAAAGAGAGTGTGTGCCTGAGAGCTGTTGCCATTCGATCGCCATTCCTGACGCCAATTCTGTTGTCAACGCTAATTCCAATGTCATTTTTCTCTTTCGACGGCTATCCCCATCTTTTGACCTTCTTTGTAAATTCCTCTTGAGCTTTTCTAATTTTTTTATATGCCTATTGAATGTTTATGGCCGCCCATCCACCATTGATTGGCGGTCTTTGAGCTTTATTGGGCCTAGGAGCTTCAGGTTGCCTTGAATCCGTTTTTCCTACTGAAATGGGTCCACACTGATTGTTGAAAACTGTTAAACTCCTTTAACTGTCTAGATGTCCATTTGCCAAACCTGAAGCTTTTTTCTATTTTATAAGGGGCTTGGGTGACCCCGAATTCATTCCTCTTGGTAGGATGGATCTGAACCATGCTAGTAATTGCTAAGTTTGGGCCTCTGATGGTTCAGTTAGTTGCATTGAAAATCTGCATTAAAGTCTTTTAGGGTTAGGGTTTTACACTTTCAAGCCTATCTGCTACCAAGATGGGTTTAAAGTAAAGGGAGGACTTGCGAGTTGTCCATTAGTGAAATGTAGATATGCTTCTTAGGTCAGAGCTCACGGGGAGGTCGACTAACTCTATCCAAATCTTAAGCCTCGTGGCAAAGCTCAGAGCTCACGGTGAGCTCGACTAACTCTGCACTTGGTGGTCTGTTGTCATTACCTAAGTTGAGCTTGTTCTCTCAGCTTTGTATCTATTTCAGAACATGGAATTGAATAGAGCTCAACTCCTAGTTCATCACAATGCACTGGAGCAATTTAGGCATGACCATGGTATTCTAGATGATGTGCAGATAGAAAGACCAAGACCTAATGAGGTAGCCAATGTAGTAGAGGGACATGGGAACCACATCTTGGTCTGCACGTGGTTGATCCACCAAGTAGGCCTTAGATTTCCCATCAGTAGCATGCTGAAGCAGGTCATGGCACGGTGCCAACTTACCTTTATGCAAGTATCAATCAATTTCATACGAATTGTGCTCGTGGTAGACACACTGATGCGAAGGGAAGGGTTGTCATTCGACGCCTAAGATTTGTTGCATGTATTCTTGAGGCAAGAGCCCGGTAGACACTTATACACTAGCAACCATTATCTTCATCTTCAAAATCCCCAACAACCCCAAACGAGGCTAGTAACTGAGATCCCAAACAAATATTTATATCTTAATGAATTTGTTTGGGTCTCGAGAGCCTGGGAATTCTAAGTTGGGTATGATGACGTTTGGTCCTTCCCCAAGCATAACGAAAACATTCCTGACAATAAGTTTTTTTTGTACCTTGGTTATGTTGATTTTTGCATTGCTTATAATACTTTACAAATTGATAAATTGTCAATTTGACACCTTGCACCTCAGTGGACATAATTTAGGGTTGAATATCAAGTTCTGGAAGATGTTAGTAATGCATAGAGGCCATAAAAGTGTGAACAACTAGGAAAAACCCAGAGACATAAAGACCCTTCTTTATATTTGAGCCAATTTACTGCCACATCATCTTATATCATGCTGAAAAGCTCGGCCAAGTCAAGCTACCACCATTACACATCCAAGAATGAGCTCTGCATAGCCGGAGAACTAGTTCAGAGGAATTTAGTGAATAGTTTGTTGAAGCTGCCGCATTTACATGGGCACTTGAATTAGCTGAGGGTACAAGTACAGGCTCGAGTGACTCTAGCTTGCTTGAACTGTCAAGCACCGAGCTAGTTGCTACCATCGTTACTGAGAGGAAGCGATTCAATGAGGGTGAGGAAGTTAGCGAAGTGAAAGTGGCAATTCCTATCTTGGCTGCAATTGTCCCTACTATGGTTGTGGTTGGTCTCGTACTGATGATCATCTTGAACAAAGAAGTTTCTGACCCCTTATTCCCTCCAGTTTTGCCTGTTATTGGAGATGAAGTCAACCATTCTTTTGTCAGAGGTGACTACAGATTCAAACTCTGAGGTAGACATGCTTCCGAAGGCCAAGAACCTCGGTGACGCTCTTGCCCCTAAAAAGTCCAAGCCTACTATTCCTCCTTTAGAAGTCCAAGTTCTTGCCAATGTTCTAACCTGGACTTCTACAATGCTTGCCCCCCTTCTTGCCCCCCCCAAAAATAAGGGGAAAGCTCTCGTGGCGGGTGCCTCCCGTAAATGCAAATGGGGAGGAGAGCAGGTTTGGCTACTAACTCTACTCCACCAAGCCTTGGTTCCAGAGCTAGTGTTTGCCGAGCTCGAAAAACAAGTAACCACTATTGATACAACCTAGGATCATGACACTTGTCTGGCCCTTGCGTAGGCTGTCCTACTTCCTCGGGATGTCACTAACCTAGCTGTAGAAGACCCTATTAAAGTTGGAGATCTGATGGTGATGTAGTATGTCTAGGTAATATCTCAATTTGTTTGTCTTACTTTCTGTGCCTTGGACACTTAGTAATTTTTGGTTCTTGTACTGTAGGGCCTCCAAATAGAAATAGCTAACTCAGAACGCTTGAAGAAACGTTCTTCCGAGCTCAAGAAGGCATAAAAGAAAGCTAACACTTTGGAGGGTCAGCTGAAGAAGGCGAATAAAAGTCTGGCTACTGTAGAGAAAGCTCGCAATGTTAGTGATGATTATGTTGCAAAGTTCTTGATCAAGGTTGATGTTGCCCTATACAAGATGAACAAAGCACTGCAAGACCTTATTGAGTTCCAAAAGGTAACCCAAGACCCAATGTACCAGTGGGTATTTGATCACGATTTCAACTGGGGTGGGACTACTATCTCAGATAAGTGGCCGAGCTACATCCAGGTACATTCTAGGAAGGCTAGCTTGTCTTTCTATAGGAGCTCAGTACTCTTACAAAGCATCTACCTTGAACTGCAGCAGCACTTGAGGCAATCCTCTCTGATCCTCCCGATCCATACTCGCCCAAGATTCTACTAGACTTCAATGTGGAAGATTGTGTGAATCAGTTGGTAGAAGAGGGAGCTGAAGGCGAAGACGAGGTGGGAGGCGTCAAGGCAGAAGACGAGCTCGGTGCTAAAGTAGGGGCTAGTAGAGCTGGAGATAGGACACCCCCCTTAAAGTGTAAAATGTTTTACTACATTAAGGGGGATGGTCTTTTGAAAGTTTTGTAAATATTTTCTTTTTACATAGTTGAAAGAATTTGGAACATTTGGAAATATTTGTGTTTATGAAATGCTTTCTCTTTTTTCAACTCGGTCTTACTTTGCTTCTGCCTTAGCTTATTTCTTCCTCTATGTATTGAATGCTTTAGGACCTCTAAGATCGGTGTTCAGATAGCTTGCTAATTCCTTAGAGAATATCTGCTTTGTGCATTGCCTTGTGTTTTTAAGAAAGTCCTAAGCTTGGTAGGCAGTCATCTGGGATACCAAGTTGTATCATACCTTAGCGAATACTTGTTATTTGCATGCCTATAGCATAAATGTATCTTTCCTCTTGACTTGTCTTAGCTTAGTTAAACAATCTTTGTGCATGCCTTAGCGAAAATCTGTTATATTTCATGCCTTAAAGTTTGTTCTTAATGCTCTTAAACTCAGTACTCAGGCAGCTTGCCACTAAGTTATGTGCATGCCTTAGCAAAATATTGTTGGTATGCATGCGATAGCGGTGATGCTTTTCTTCAAAACCGTACACTTTAGGACATCTGAAGCTCATGCTTGAGCGAGTTCGTAGAATATCCTCGTGCTTTACTTTAGGACACCTAAAGTTCATGCATTGAGTAGGCAATTAGTCGCGCTACTTCATAAAATCTCAAGCTCATGCTTCAGCAGCTCGGCGACAACTAGTCTTCCGTTGTTTTAATACATCTCAAGTTCTATATTTGAGTAGGTCGGCTATTAGTCACGCTGTTTCAGGATCTCAAGCTCATGATAGCGGCTCGGTTACTAGTCTCGCATTTTTCGTTAGGCAAACGAGGAATGCATCTCATTTTAAGTTCATTTTGGAAAATTTTGTACTCAGAATTTTTTTGGCAAACTCATGGCATCCAAGTATGAAACTTCAGCCGAGCTATGTGTATTTTTAAAGTATTTAGTAAATTACAAGTTAAAAACTCATGAAATGATAGATTGTTTGCATAGTTAAAAATATCTTTATTTATCAAATGTGGCAAATAGGGATTTGACAATCACAAATTCAATGTACTTTTATAAATACAAGTCTCGGTACAAAGAAGTTACATTTTAATGATAGTATTTTCTCAAGTTGTTAGAGTTCCAAGGTCTTGGGACTTTCTTGGCCTTGAAGTCCTCAAGATGGTAAGCACATTTGTCGGCGAACTTAGTTATCTTATATGGACCTTCCCAATTGGATCGAGCTTCTCATTCGCCTGATTCTTGTTGTTTCCAACAACATTCCCAAAAATGTGGTCCCTGACAAAGAATTCTCTATGTTGGACTTTCTAGTTGCATGTCTTCACCAGTTGTTTATGATAATTAGCCATTCGTACTATTGCATTTTATCTTCGTTCGTTGGCAAGGTCGAGGTCCTAAGCTAAGACTTCTTGATGATTGTTGTCGTTGTAAGGCTCGATTCGTATTTTGGGCAAACCGACCTTCAACGAGATTATAGTTTCAAAACCAAAAGCCAAAGAATAAGGCATTTTATTCGTTGCTTTCCGCAGTGTGGTCCGATAGGCCCACAAAATATTTGGTAGTACCTCAACCCACTTGCCTTTGGCTTTTTCAAGCCTCCTTTTGATCCCATTCATGATGGTTTTGTCGTTCGCTTCGACTTGCTCATTCCACTGTTGGTAGCTTGACGTTGAGTTATAGAATTCGATCTTTAGCTCGTCCAACATATTTTTGACTTTTTGGCCCATGAACTGTGCTCCATTGTCTGATATAAATGCTCTGAGGATGCTGAAACTTTACATGATATTTTTGTGGATGAATCTGATTACATCTTCTCTAATTTGGGGCAATGGTTCGGCTTCCACCCACTTAGTGAAATAGTCTATGGTTGTCAGCAGAAACTTTTTGTTCCATGGAGTTCAGGGAAAAAACCCCATGATGTCCATTACCTATTAGCCAAATGGCCATGGCCTGGTGAGAGGAGTCAAGTCCCTAGTTGGTTGGTGATTCAGATGAGAGAAGAGCTGACATTTTGTACATTTGTGGACATACACTCAGGTGGGCCAATGATCTTCTCTAGAGTGTAGTCCGCATATGCCTTCGTGAATTTTAATAAGCACATTTTCGACCAAGCTTGGGTGAACGCACAACAAATAGGGCCCCGAATATGATCTCTTGTACAAATCTCATGTAGGGGAGATCTAAAACTGTGTTGCCTTTATTTGGAGCTTGTGTGCTTCCCTTTTGTCCTTTGAAAACTTGTTATCGTGTAAAAAATTTGCAATCGGATCCATCCAGCTCAGTCCCATCTCAATATTGATTAAAACAACTTCTTGATTTGTTTTGTGGCTGGGAACCAAGATCTGATACCAACTCTTTAGCTTTCAGCACCTCTTCGTCCCTACTCTCAACTCCAGTTACCCCTTTAGTTGCAGCTTCTCTTTCTCAGAGCAAGCCTAAATGTGATCGCCCTCTCTGTTCGCATTGTGGGCTCACAGGACATACTGTAGATCGTTGCTACAAGTTACACAGATACCCACCTGGGTACAAGCCCAAGCCCAAACCCAAGGCCCAATCGATATCTCTTCAATCCACAACCCATCCACCCTTTTCCATTGAACAATCAAAGAGCCATCCGTTCACTCTTTCAGCTACGGCTACTACGGCTTCCTCTCCACAATCGGGTTCACTTTCCACCGATCAAGTCCAACAGCTCATCGCTTACCTAAGCTCGCAACTCCATCTTCATGGTGCAGACACACCTGAGATTCAATCCGCAACGGGTTCTTTTATTTCTCACATCTATGGTAATCCCTTTTCTACCATTTCTCTTTCACATCCTTTCGTTCCTCATGATACTTAGGTCATCGATATAGGTGACACACACCATGTTTGTTGTACGGTTTCCCTTTTTTCTCACTCCACACTCATTAATAACACCACAGTCACTCTTCCTAATGGTCATGCTGTTGCTATTAATCGTGTTGGAACTGTCAAATGATCCAATTCTCTGCTTTTGCGCAATGTGTTATTTGTTCTCATGTTTTCCTTTAATCTTCTTAGCGTTAGTGCTCTCACTCTCAGCCATAATTGTTGTGTTAATTTTCTTTCTAATTCATGTGTGATTCAGGACCTCACTCAGGGCTTGACGATTAGGAGGGGTAGAAGACAAAACAACCTTTATTTTATAGAATTAGGGACCACTATTTGTAATTCCTTGTTTTCTTGTTCTGTAATGTCTAAAAGTGATGTTTGGCACTTTAGACTTAGACATCCATCTCATGTAAAAATTCAACTTCTTCATAATGAATTACGGATCCCTAGTTCTTTATCTCATTTGTCTTCGCATTGTCGAATTTGTCATATGGCTAAACAAAAATGACTTCCTTTCATTTCACATAATCACATGTCGCTTAAGCCATTTGACTTGGTACATATCGACATTTGGGGTACTTTTCATGTCCCCACCCCCGCTGGTCACAAATATATCCTCACCATTGTTGATGATTGTACATGAGCTACTTGGGTCGATCTCTTACATGCGAAATCAGATGTTCTTACCATTTTTCCATATTTTTTTGCTATGATTTATAACCAATATGGCACAACAATTAAATCTATTTGATCTGGTAATGCACCTGGGTTGGCTTTCCTTGATTTTTTTCATTCCAAAGGCATTCTTCCTTATCATTCTTGTGTTGGTACACCTGAAGGCATCAACATATTCTTAATGTAGCCCGTGTTCTACTTTTTCAATCACGTATTCCTCTTTGTTACTGGGGTGATTGTGTCTTGACAGCCGTTTATTTGATTAACCGCACACCGTCATTGTTACTCTCCAACAAAACTCTGTTTGAATTATTGAATAATAAAAAACCCATCTTGACTTAGAGAGCAATAAAGGGTACAAACTTCTATAGTGTTTCCCTCTGTTATCCTTTTGGTTATAAAGGGTACAAACTTCGACTTAGAGAGCAATAAAGTTTATTTCTCTCGAAATGTAGTGTTTCATGAATCCATCTTTCCTTTTTCTAACTCCCCACCAGAACCTGCCTTCCATGATTTCTTCGGTGAGCGTGTCCTTCCTACATCCATTCCTTACACTTCTGAGTCACTTCCTTCCACTGACTCCTCTTCTTCCCCCTATTTCATGCACACCTAATTCTCCTACTGCTCTTATTCCATCTCCATTCGTAGCTCCATCTTGTCCACATTGAGTCAATAAACCTCCATCTTATTTGTTCGATTATCATTGTTACTTGGCTGCACATCCATCTTCTTCCGATATCACTTCCTCTACTTCTCCTCTCTATCCCATCTCTCCGTTCCTTAGCTACCAAAAGCTTTCTCAGCCATATCGCACATTTACCCTGAGCATCTCTTCACAAACTGAACCCAAATCTTTCTCTCAAGCTATTGAATCTTAGGTGTGGCGTGATGCTATGAGTGTTGAGTTGTAGGCTTTAGAAAGCAATGGCACCTGGTCTATTATATCTCTTCCTCATGGAAAACACCCCATAGGCTGTAAATGTGCCATAGGAAATATGCTTTAGAATTGCTTTCTGATGTAGGATTTTTGGTTGCAAACCTTCTTCCATTCCTATGGAACCCAACCTAAAACTCTCTCAATCAAATGGTGATTTACGTGCTGATCCTACTGGTTATCGACGGCAAATTGGCAAACTCATCTATCTCACCATTACACGTCCTGA
>BRYE01000016.1:13016997-13019497 GCA_030159115.1 Actinidia arguta var. hypoleuca | reverse complement strand
AATGCTTTATGGTTTTGCACTACTTTTTGAGTATAATAGAGGTGATTAGCCATTTTGGTTTGGTTTCTAGGACGTCGTGTATATGCATGTGAGATTGGATGTGGGAATGACATGTGCGAGTGGTGCAGGATAATTTTTGGGGTAGTGAGTATTTTGGGTATTGTTTTGGGTATAAAGATTTTAATAGGAAATAAAATCATATCTGAAAGTTTTTTCTATCATCCGGATAAATGAGAATAATTTAATTCATGGAGGTTACAACTTTGTGTGTGTGTGTGTTACAAAGGTAATTTCTAAAAGTTTGTTTGAGATTGTTACCATAATAAGAAATTAAATTACGTTGGTGGGTGATAATTGTAAGAGTGAATATTTGGTAGGGTACTAGAAGACTAATACCGAAGAAGGGTGATGTGAAATATTATTGAGAGTACAAGAAGAAGTGTATGAGGAATATTTGATGATTGTGATGTAAACTCTAATAAGATGACTGGTTGTATGCTAAGTAAGAATTGTGTACACTGATTTTCATAAATGAAGTTCTTTGGGCATGTAATCCGGGGTATATAATGTGATGTTATATATATATATATGTATTTGGACTTAGTTGGGCATCACTGAGGATTGATAGAGAATATTCTAAATTATAAATTTATTCGGATGAGTGAATATTATATATGAATTAACAAGGTTATATGTGAAATTAAGACCTTGATCCAGAGTATCGATAAGGAAACATTGATGGTATAGTAGATGTGTCAGGTAAAAATTTATTATTTTAATTAGTATTGCAGTTATATGGACGGTTAATAATTGGAGTTCTTGGCATGTTTAATTTGCTCTTGTAACATATTATGGATTGGGTTATTTGTTAGATAATATTCTAGAGTTGTAGTGATGAGAGGACAAATAACTTATTTCAAAATCAAATTTGAAGTTTAAGGACAAAGTTGAATATATATATTGGACTGATACCGAATAATTGAAGAATGATTACTTATATTGAACAAGTTAAAGGTGAATTGGTGATAATTATAAATTATAATTTCTGATAAATGTTTGGGATAAAGGAATAATCCACTGATATTTGGTTAGTGTATATTGAAAGTTTGAGATTATCTCAAAAGATATGGAAATGTATACGGTTTAATTGGTTTATTGGGCAATTGGCACTAAGAAGCATGCGTAGAGGGTATTTTAAAAATATAATGGTACAAGGATATGATTTATTTGGGTAAAGTAAATCGGTTGAAATTATACAAAAAAATGTAATGTTGACCTGTATTGCAATAATTATCAGAAAAACTTGTTTGTTGATTGAATGATTTGTGTTAAATTTTATTTGAACGATACAAGAATTGTGTTACTTTAGTTGATTTTGATGTTGAATTATAAGGGAGGTTGTTCGAGGAGTATGATCTGCCTTTGATAATAGTATCATTGAATGTTAAGTGTTGAATCTATAGATTTGACTTTTTGCGAGACCGAATTCTTGATACCTGAATTTATAATTTTGTAATTTAAAAAAGTTATAAGAGATGGACTAAAAGAAAAAGGTGTTGGGTATCATTAATTAGTATGGAGAGTTGTGAGTGATTGTTGGTAAACTTGTGAACTTGTCCTGATTGTAGTTGAATACTAGTTAAAGTTATTGGTTTTGTCTTGAGGAGTTGAAGAAAAATGTGATTATAGTTGTTGTTATGAAATATTATGGTAATATTTGAGAAAATATGTAAAAGTGATGATCGAATTGATAATTTATAGTTTTTGAATGGTGCAATTTTCTATTGATAATTTGAAGTCTAGAAAGGAATATGGCTAAGTTTTTTTAGCTGTAATCTGAAAGATTACTATTGTGATACATGTGGAGGAAATCATTTGATAAGGAAACTAATTTGATTTGGGTATTTGAATATTGATGATCTACTAGACAATTGAATTTTTAAGTTTAAAAGGTTGGACAATATAATGGTAAGTAGAGTATTTAATGACTTATGTATTTGGGGGTAAATTGAGCGATTGGAGATGTGATGCTTGAGTAATAAATGTTTGAAGTGTGATGGGTGATCAAAAGATTAAAGATTTTGAATCAGAATAAGAAATGGAGGTTCATAAATTATTCTTAATGTGTTACTTTCTCTAAGGTTTTGGAATGGTAAATTTCGAGGATAAAATTTTTAAGGAGGAAAGATTATAATGACCCGCCTCTTGATTTTTTATGGCTAATGAATTAATTTTATGGTGTCGATTAAGTTGTAAGGGATATAAGTATTATTATTTAAAAGTTCTAAGGTGAAAGCGTAAATATCTGAGCTAATGTGTAATAGTACATATAATACAAGGAAAAAAGTATAATTTGGACCAAAAATTTGATCCCTGTCGCCCTTTTCTCTCTGTTGCTTGTAAATATGCGTGTATATACATATATATATATATATATATATATATATATATATAATGTGTAAATATATTTATATCTTTAGCTTAAGAAAGAAGAAGAGAA
>BRYE01000016.1:12984497-12991997 GCA_030159115.1 Actinidia arguta var. hypoleuca | reverse complement strand
TAAAGTAAGATGATTTCCATGAGTATCTTTGATATAATCTTGTTGAAAGGTCTTTCATCAATGTGTCATCCCATTTCATAACTCATCAACCTTCAACATTCTTGGTAAGCTTCTCAATATAAAAGATCTTCAATGTCTTTAATATATGAAACTTCAAGTCATGATCTAAAAAAGATTAATGCATAATATAATTTGCACACTAAGTAGAATCATTAGACTACTAACACAATATTTTATTGTCATTAAAATCAAGGCATGGAGTTAACATGTTTGCCCTTTTTAGAGCTTTCAATTGTTTAGGAAACGGTGCCAGAATTGGGCATGACATGTTACTTGGGCTTACCACCCTCTCTATTTTGTCTGTGTCACCACTTGGATGCTCCACACTGTGATCATATGATGCGGAAGGTGGGGGAGCCTCGTCTTGAGATGGTTTGGGGAGAATGGTTCTATCGATCTCCTTACCGCCCCTCAAAGTGGTGATAGCCTTTAAATGCTCCATTTGTGGCTCGAAGCCATTGGAACTACTTACTTGGTGTTGACCTTGGGGGTTTGCATGTGGTTGGAAAGGGAACTTTCCTCTTTCTTGTTGCCATGCCCCCACAGTTGCGGTTAACTTACCAAGTTGGGCCTTAATGTCCACAAAGTTTTTGGCAATTTGAGCGTTGGTGGTTTGTTGACATTGCATGAAAGCCTGAGTCGTGTCCTCAAAGTTCCTCTTATGGGGAGGTTGGTATAAGCTTGAATTGGGTGGCGGCCCTTGTAGGGCATAAGATTGTGGTGGTGGTGCATAGGGTCCTTGCCCTTGAACTTGTTGGTGATGGTGTGATGAAGAAGCTTGGCCATAGTTTCCAACATTTTCTTGGATTTGGTTAGGCTACTCATATTGACCATGAGGTGCACCTTAATTATTCATACCCTTCCAAGAAAAAATTGGGCGGTTTCGCCACCTCAAATTGTAAGTATTGAAGTACGGAGAATTGTATTGCTTAGGTGATGGGTTGAAAGCATTCATGAAACTTTGCTCCCCACTCTGGAGTAAATCCTTGACAACCGACAAAGTAGGGCAATCACTTGTGATATGCCCATAGGTGCCACAAATTAGGCACATCTCCTCCACAATAGGTTGTGTGCTTACCTCATTGACGTTTTTCACTTCTAAGAACTCTAACCTACGAGTAAGTTGGCCAATTTTTGAATGCAAGTCATCTTATTCTGGGCCCCGATGAGCTTACGACTATTGGTTCTCTTGACCTATCAACGGAATTTGAAAGGTTCCAAGATTGATATCTATCCACCAATTGTTCAAAGCAATCCAAGGCCTCATTAGGATCTTTGTTTAATAAGTCTCCATTACACACCATATCAACAAATTGATGATTTAAAGGTGAAATGCCTTCATAGAAAAAAATTATAATTCGCCATATTTCGAAGCCATGATGTGGAACAAATCTCAAGATGTCTTTGTAATGTTCTCAGTTTTGTCCAAATGGCTCATTATCTTTAGAAGAAAAATTTTGAATAACTTTTCTCAAAACTACAGCTTTATGCATGGAAGAATTTCTTGAAAAACTCTGTTTGTACTAGAAGATTGGAGTTTGAGGGAGTTAAGCCAAGTTTTAGCCTTTTCCTTTATATAGAAAGGAAAAAGTTTCAAGCGGACTATCTCCTTGGACTGTCCAAGCTCCAGAAAAAGTAACAACTAACTCCTCAAATTCTTTGGCATGGAGATGAGCACTCTCATTCTCCATGCCATGGAAAGTGGAGAGAAGTTGAATCATGTTTGGTTTTACCACAAAGGCCCGAGCTTGGATAGGTAGTACTATGCACGATTGAAAAGCACTCTGGGTTTGGGTGAGATATTCTCGGATACACCTTCTAGGGGCCTCTTGGGGAAATTGTGGGACTTACGGGTTTTTACCTCTTTACCCCTTTATTTCAATAAAAATGCAATATTCTATCGGGTGGTTGATTCTAACAAGTCTAAATGTATGGTCACGAGACCAAACCGGCATGAACTAACCCCAAAGTCTTTCTTAACCTACACAATTTACCATAAACTAAAACAACTATTTATTAAAAGAGATACTCACTATTCTTGTGATGAAATCACAAGAAATTCAATTTGCCATAGCTCTCCGGCAATGACATCAAAAATGCTTACTTCCCAAATGTGTATGTTTTAAAATGTAGAAACTTGTGGTTAATGTAGCATAATACTCAGAATACCCAAGTTCAATTCTCCACAGGGACCTAATTATAAGCCGAATTTTCTATAGTGAGTAAACAAATAATTGAATATTAAAGCTATGAAAAATATTTTGATTTGGAAAATGTTGGTTTCCTTAACACTACAGTGATTTAACTATGAATTTAAAGGAGACAAGGCCTAAAAGCTCGATTCCTTCTTAACTTTGGTAGGTGGGTTTCTTCTCTCATTTTAACTCAACCACATCTCATTTTTATTATGATATTGGTCGAAAGATTTAGCTTTAAAATTATATTTTCCATACAAATGAGTGTTTGTGAATGATTATGAGCTTTGAGACATTTTATCAAACACTTAGAGAGTGCAAGGGAACTAAGCATCACATCTACCAAGTCAAGCTTGTTGACACATGATCAAAGATATATACAATCCTAGTTATGACCAAAAGATTTTGCCCCTAAACATTGAAAATAAACATTTAAACCATTTGAGAGAAATAAACCCACCAAACCTAAGTCAAAAAAAGAATCTAACTCTTGAACTAAGCCAAGTAGTTTAGCTAACCATTAATGATGTAGAGTTCATTTTTAATGATGGATCTACCATAAACAAGGTAAACTAAGAGTAAAAATTAAAAAGACAAGAAATATGAAAATACAAAAAGAACAACAAGTAATTAAGAGTAATTGAAATTGCTTGAAATTAACAACAAGAAGACTTACAACCATAAATGAGCAAATGAGAGTGAAAGATTTGAAGATCTTCAAATTTTAATATATAAACCCACTTCTTCTTCTCTTTCTCTCTCTACAATAACTTTTAGATCTAAAAATGAAGTTAAACCTAAAATGAAAAGCTTCTGAGAATCTCAGAAAAGTTGTTTTCATAGGCCGCAAAAATATCCCTAAAAGTTGTGTAAAATAGCTAAACAAATTCTACTTCTAACCTTCACTATCAAATTTTAATATAATCTACTACTTGTAGTTCTTCTATCTCTAGAACTGACTGGATGCCCGATCTACCGACATTACTTGAGGTCACTATTTGGTAGTGCTAAAACCTAGATTAGCCTCTAGAAAGATGGATTACCGGTAGTGCTTAAAGCCACTATCAGTAGTCACCTGCTTTTATTGCCCAGGTCTCACTTTGGGTCCCACATCGCCCCCTTGGGAATTCTTCTAGCCATTTGACTTCGTCATAACTTCCTTGATATATGAAAACGTGTCTAGGAAGACGTCTTTAATATCAAAGTTCCTACACAACAAAAAATTTTTTTGAAAACAAACTAGATTAAATTGAATACTTTAACCTATATAAGTATACAAAAATGAGAGAAAATGTATCAATTATATTCAACAATGTGTGTTAAACACCTACAATCACTGTCCAGCCACCGCAGGTGTCTATGTTCAATTTTCTCTCTCCTATTCTTTATCCACACTCCCCACAAATGGCGTTGTCCGTAGGAAATTGACTATAGACATCTGCAAAACACAATTCTTATGGCATCCAAAAGCATAAATGATGGGAGGTGTAGTCTTGAAACTCCTAGGGAGCACCCTCTTGTGCCCAAAACAACAGGTGAGAGGGTTAATAAACTATGGGCAAAAATCCAGGTTGGTTGCTCCCTGATGGTAAAAAAGATAGCTAGGACGTCGCCATAAAGCGCTACAATAGGTCTTAGTGGCCAACAATCTAATAAAACTAGCCACCAGTGCTAGTGAAGGTTTGTCCGAAATGAGGTCCACAAGACCTGAAGCACCTAACAAGTAGAATTTTACTACACTGAGGCTAAGAGCCGAAGTGATAGTAAAATCGTGGCATCGGGTAAACGAATGGTACCACCAAGCCTTTTAGGGTGGCAGTCACCCTAAATTATCTCTATTGGGTCCATCCCTTAATGCCAAGCGATGCTGAGATGATAAGAATTTGCCGGTAAAGCTGGTTACCAAGGCAGTAATGGCTAGAAAAGCCATCATCCCGGCAATGTTAAAAACCAAGACTGCCAAGTCTGCACCAAAAGAATGACTCCTCTAGATATACCGAACCCTTTTCACACACAAGATTGAATGAATGGATACTCCAGAAAAGTTCTATTCCCCAAGTTCACCATGTACGATGGGAAGTCAAACTCGAGGTCACCCATCAACCATTTTAGGCAGATGATGGCACTATGGAACCACCTTGATGCACTCATGTGTAGGATATGTTTCTCGAGCCTAGGCAATCTTAGACTGGAGTGGTTTGATACGCTCCCACCAGGATCCATCAGAAGCTTCATCCAACTTTCTGAGTCATTCGTGGCTCTATTTGTTATCAACACTAAGGCACCGAAAGGCGTCAACTCTCTTTTAACACTCCGTAAGGGAAAAAATGAGACTCTTCACAACTATAGAAAACGATATTGGGAGCTCTACAATGAGGTTGAGGAATGTTCAGAAGAGCTTGTTGTGGTTAGTTATAAGCTGAAATTGACCCTGGGCAAGAAACTATGTCATGACTTGACGCTCAACTCTCCAGTCGACTTCCGAGATCTCTTGACACGCGTAGAAATATTTTCTCAACTAGAGTATGACATCAGGAAAGCAGAATGAGCTTTGGGGTATTCTTCCCAAGGGGAAGGCTCATTCAAGAAATAAAAATAAAGTACGGTGGACCAGGAAGATCAGGTGAGGCAATGCATAAATGTGATTTTCAATAAACCAATTTATAAACTCCTCACTAGGATTAGAGACAAGCCACAATACAGAAAGCCTGCCAATATGAGCAGATCTTAAAAAATGCAATCAGCGGTGGAAATTTGCCTTCCACGAGAAAAAGGGCACAAAATAAAAAACTACGGGGCATTGAAGACTTTCCTGGATCGCTCATTCAAGCTGGGCACCTAAAGGAGTTTGTTGATCAGGAAAAGACTAAGGCAAAGGAAGCCAAGGTCAGGCCTAACCCAATGTTTGACTGCGATAGAGAAGAAGCTAATGAAGCCTTGGAGGAAGACCTCATCTAGGAATTATTCACATAATTGGGGCCTAAACCACCCCGATCTTGAAAATAGTACCAGGGGGAGATCCATATTGTCAAAAAAATGCACGAGATACTCTCGGTCCAACCAGCGGTAAAAAAGCCAAAGTAGGGCTTATTTGAGCCAAAAAGCATCACATTCACTAAGGCTAATCTGGAGCGGGTCCAACACCCCAACAAAAATCCCTTGGTACTTCAATTGTGAGTCTACAACTATGATATCAAAAGAATTCTAATGGACACTAGAAATTCAATTGAGGTGATGTATTATAACCTTTTAAAGCAACTTAAATGTTTGAAACTAATTTAAAGTCAGCCCGAGCTCTGTTAGTCAGGTTTAATGCTCAATCTCATTGGCCTTTGGGAACCTCGACCTCTAAGCTGGTTACCAAGAGTTGGTGACATAGTTCATTGTTGTTGTATTCCCTTCCCCTATAACACAATCTTTGGCATAAATTGGTTATACACGATGAAGGGAATTGCCTCCACGCTAGACCAGGTCATCAAATTTGTCCCCCTTAGGATGAAAAAACTCTTTATGAGGACCAAGTGGCAGCCAAACAGTACTACCTTGTCACAGTCATCTCTGAGACAACTACAAAAGAGGTACAACTGCTAGAAGAGGAAAGGGAAATCCTAAAAGATGTCGATAAAACCCCTAAGGCCAAAGTTATGGAAGACCTAACTTGCTATTAGCTCGATGAGCCAGATCAGACCATTTCTTCCTCTTGGGTTCAAACATGAGAGAACGTGAGAGAACCGAGCTCATCAAGATCCTAAAAGCAAACATCAAGGTCTTTGCATGGACTTTGTATGAGATGCCTGAAATTGATTTGAGCTTCATCAAACATGTAAACATCATGTCTAAGGCTCATCCGGTAAAGTATCGGGAAGAAGGTTTTCAACCGAGCATGTAAACGTATTGAAAGAGGAAGTCGAGAAGATGAAGGAGGCACGTGCTATCACGGATGTTCGTTACACAAGTTGGTTATTCAATATAGTTGTGGTAAAGAAGAAAACTTGCAACTAAAGAGTGCGTCGATTTCACAAGTCTCAACCGAGCTTGTCCAGGCATGTGCTGACCTATAGTCTGTCCACGAATATGGTGGTTGGTGATTGCACTATAAAAGGCCACGCCTTTTTTTATCCAAGGTACACAATTTTAGCTATCCTGAGCTTAAAACTCTCTCTAAAACACTTTCGGTCACTAACTTGACCGTTAGAGAGCCATTCCTAAAAGAACTCCAACGGCCCTTTCTCATAGTTTATGTCTTGCAAATTAGTCCAGCAAGCCTACAACCACCATCTAGCCACCGCAGGTGTCTATGTTTTATTTTCTCTCTCATATTCTTTATCCACACTCCCCACAATTGGCACCGTCTGTAGAAAATTGACCACAAACATCTTCAAAACACAAGTCTTATAGAATCCAAAAACACAAAGATGGTAGGTGTAGTCTTGAAACCCATAGGGAGCACCCTCTCGTGCCCAGAACACCGAGTGAGAGGATAATAAACTACAAGCAAAATCTAGGTTGCTTGCTCCCCGAAGGTGAAGAAAATAGCCAGGATGTCACCAGAAGGCGCTTAGATGCTCAGATGGCAGAGTTGTAGCAGGTCTTAGTGGCCAACAATCTAATAAAACCAGCCACCAATGCTAATAAAGGAACGATACCACCGAGCCTTTTAGGGTGGCAGTCGCCCTAAATTATCTCTATTGGGTCCATCCCTGATTTTAGTAGTTATATGGGAATACTTCTTAGGATAGAATTGGTGATCTTGGAAGTCTTTTGACAAATTGGTTGCCTAACTTGCCTTCGGAAGTCTTATGTTGATATCATGATTGAGTTGGTAAAGTCTTGTAAAGAAGACTAAGTCTGGATCGCAACTTTGACCATTTCATCTGAAAATCAATTGGTATCTAGTGAGAGAATGTATATTTTTGTATGGCATTCAAATTGCACCCCACCTAGACATGTTATGACATTTGAATCGCATCCCCATCTAGGCCTCCCTGATTTTAGTAGGTATATGGGAATACTTCTTAGGACATAATTGGTGGTCTTGGCAGTCTTTTGGCAATTTGGTTACCTAACTTGCCTTTGGAAGTCTTATGTTGATATCATGCTTGAGTTGGTCAAATCTTGTAAAGAAGACTAATTCTATATCCCGACTTTGAACATCTCATTTGAAAATTAATTGGTGTCCAATGAGAGAAGGTAAAGTTTTTTATGGCATTCAAATGTCACCCTAGCTGAGCATGTTATGGTATTC
>BRYE01000016.1:12974497-12979497 GCA_030159115.1 Actinidia arguta var. hypoleuca | reverse complement strand
AAATAACAATAATGTAAATGAGATAACGTATCAATCAAAATATATTCTGTATCAGAATATATTCTGAGTATCAATTAGGGAGATATTTACCATATATTCAGAATATATTCTGATACAGAATATATTCTGAATGTATGGTAAATATAATCTAACAATGATAAATATAATCTAACATGTTTCATTTCTTTGAGCATAAATTCGAGGATTAGGTCTCTCATTTCCCTCGAGTATTCTCTGTGGATACGTTATATATTCATGGTATATGGGACCATCTATACGTCTACTAAATGTGCCAATGAATGGCATCTTGGCTAGTTAATGGTGTTAATGAAATGTCCATTTGTGTCAGTAAAGCTCTGTTTGGATGGATGGCTTTGAATGAAGGGTTTTGAGGTTAAACTTAATAAACATTGTAGAAAATTTGATTTGCTTGCAAGTTTGATAACCAGGTTTACCTAATATTGGTTTAGAAATGTTTTTTTAGAAATAAAAACAATCATTGCTTATGTATTTTATTAATTTTTTTTAGGATGAGTTTTTGGGAATTCAAAAACATTTTTTAAGGTTTTCATAAATTTAGTTTTATATTAAATTTTGTGCATTCAAGTTTTGAAAGAAGTCACTTTGTGCATATTATCTCAAAGATTAAGTTTGTATTCAATGTTTTTCCTCTAAGACATCCATTAATAGGTATTAATTAGACGTTATTTTATTTAAAAAATTATATAATAAGTTTTTAAAAATCATCAACCAATCAAAATTTTTAAAAACTATTCAATAAAATATTTTGAGAACAACAACTGAACAAAGAGATTTTAAAGGTGGATGATAATTCTAGTGGAAGATTGATGTAAAGCTATACATATACGACCATTTGTAGGAGGATTTCGAATAACTACACTCAAAAAATTATTTTAAATTCATCAATCTTAAACTCTTAAAAATATAGAACTAATATACAAAACTAAATTACAAATATCATACTTCTTTAATGATTGATTGACCTCAAATCATCTCATTTCCAGTTCATAAATCCAATATTTAGTATAAGAATAACGAGAAATTATTTAGTGCTCGTAGAGCAAATTTTAATAGTGCTCTAGCATTAGAATGATTGGTTTAAATAGTGGGATCCAATATTTTATTGCCTAGGTTATGACCAACACGTACACATTTGTTAGTTATTGAATGGTGTAAAGCAGTGCTTTGAAAGCACCAAATAGTCCCTCAAGAATAATACTATGTGGCCTTTCACTTTCCAATGAAAATCTCCAAATGGGTAAGAAAGTTAGTCTCACCCAAACATATTTTAGAACTTCCTATTAGTTGGTTACATGACAATGGTGGATTTCAATCACATAGAGACAAATTTTGTAGGTAGAATATGATGACTCACACTTATTTGGTAGTTGGGCGGTAAGGAGTGACCAATAATAGTTGTGTTACGGTTATTCATTTGCTAGAAGTATCACATCAGTAATGTCACTTGGTACTCCTGGAGTGCTTAATAATTTTCCACTGGATTGAGTCACCATTAGACTCAATATTTGTTTTAGATAGAGATGTAATGATTCTGTAATTGGTTGGTTTTGGAGAGAATCTTGCATCAAACCTCTTGCGGTAAAAATCTAAGAGAGCAACCAACAATCAGAATTGCTCCTCGGCCGTGGAGCTGGACCTCGGCTAACTGGGATGACTTGCACACAAGTGAACAAAAGTAATCGGCCGGGGTGAGGCCGCTCAAAACTCCTTTGGTGTATGAATCAGACCAAGGTGATCAGGAGATAAGTTAAGGCAGTATGGGCGAGCACAATAATAAATGTGTATGTGGTGCCTATGTTGAGCATACCTTTTTGTTATGGGGGAGCGGCCTTTATATAGACGGAGTAATGAGCCATGTAAGTCAATCACGACGAGTTCCTCGGAAGGATAAGTATGGGAGGATATCCCAATAAAATCTGGAGATTAACATGAGAATGCCATCTGGTGAGCAATCCTTATTTTTAGGTGTTGTGATGGAGACAAAGTCTATCAGAGATGGTTCCCTTGTCGTGGTGGAATTCTCATGGAGATGGACTAATCAAGAGGAAGGATAATGGAGAAGTCTTATGGAAACAGTCTTCTGATGAAGATGAAGTACCTTTTGGAGAATAATTCTTCATGGAGACGTCTCTCTTCGGGCGAGGTAAACCACCTCACCCAATGGAGATTCGGAAGAATCGTTTGTTAGGCGAAGTGGAGTTAAGTTCGTTTTTAATAACACGAGGCGACTAGAAAAATGGGTTCCGTGATCCCAATGGCGACGTGCGCCACTTGGACTATTTAAAACTTAAGAGATTGCGTGTATTTTTCCCACATCAATAGCCCCCTACTCAAAGCGCCGAGATATTCAGGATCTTTGAGTAAGTGCGTTAAATGTCAGTCATGGAACCACATGGGCACGCATTAATTGCGCCCCTCCCCTCGTTGGGACACATGGGAGAGGGTATTAATTTCTACAAGAAAGTTTAGGCGAAAAAGGCGGCGCCATAATGATGAATTCTGACGGGATAGGCGGTTTTGAGCTCGAATTTCAAAAGGTCGCTTAATCTGGGACGTTGAAGGAGATGGATCTCAACCGTTGGCATTTCCTATATATAGAGGGTCCTACCCATTCATTTACACCTTTCTATTTCTGCTATCAAACCACAGCTGACTCTCCTCGTTCTCATTTGTGGTCGCCCTTCTCGCTCTGACTTTTTTCTCGCCTCTACTTGTGGTCGTCTTCCCTTTCCTAGCACAGTAAGTAACCGAGTCCTTATTCTTGTTCTTACAATTTTATGTCCTATAGGTCTAAGGTTAGCCCTTCAGACTTGGAGTGCTTGCCTTCCTGGGTATCCGACCATTTGGGAGAAGGATCGTCATATATTACTGACGTAAGACAATCTCCTAGGTCGCCTATGGAAGACCCATCAGTTCCTGAGGTCGCCCATTTAGGTGATATTCATCCTTCTATAAAAAAAGAGCAAAATATTATGACTTCCGAGGAGGTAGACTTGCTCAGGGAGACTTATTCATTCCCTCAGGATGTACAGATTAGACTTTCTGAAACCATTCTTTCAACTCGCCCTGGCGAGGTGGTCTTTTATGAGGCCGCCTTTTTCGCGGGCCTTCGTTTTCCCATTCATCCTACCGTTAGGTTAATTTTAATATTTTATAATATCTGCCCAGCTCAGCTCGTCCCCAACGCTTGGCGAAGTATTGCTGATGCCCTTGTATTGTGGCGAATGTATAAATATTCAATAACCTTTTTTGAATTTAGAAACATATTTTTCCTTAATAATAACCCTAAACCGGACCAAGGGTGGCTTTATTTTAAGGCGAGGTATAAGAAAACCATCCTTGGAGGATATCCCAGCAATGTGAAGGCGTGGAAAAGCAAATTATTTTTTGCCTCCGGGGATAGTTGGGAGCTTCCCGATGATTCACCTCGGGAGGGAGTGCCAAGGGTTCCGAGGTCGTGGAATATTCCAGGTCAGTTTTAATTTCATTGATAATCTCAATATTTTCAATATTTTTATTAATAAAATCAGAATTAATATTATATTGTTTCTTTCAGATAAACGTTGTAATGATCCGCCCCAGTTGCTCGGGTATGAGCAAGAGCTTTTTGACGAGATTACAAAATCAGTGGCGGAACGTGGGTGCTTTTCAGTCTCCACGTTTCTTAAATCCAATTCATTTCGTCGGGTTTTCTGCTCTCCCGGACCTATGGCATCTGGGACTGAAGGCGAGGAACCACATGCGCCATCGATGTCGGGCGAAGTGGGTGAGTCCCGCCCTTCCCGTGGTGAATACATCCAACAAGACAGCCATTCCCGAGATGACTCGATAGAATACTTAGGGACCGTTAGGAAGGAACTGAGGCGGATTCTACCTCATATCCCCAACCTGACATTGCTAAGATGGTCAGGGGGAAAAGTTCTAGACCCCCTTTTAAAATTTTCTCCGTCTGTCTCGGGATCAAGCTCGGACCCGACATTAGAATCCTGGTTAGATTCCGGGCTACCTCCCGAGCTTAAATCGGATGGTATAAATTCTTACTATTCTTGTTGGTTATTTTTTTCATATCTGATGTTCATTCTTCATTTTGCAGCTATGTCGAGGGGGATTAACCTAAAGAAACTTGGCAAAAAAGTGGAGAAGGCCAAAGGTGAAAGCTCAACCAAAAAATCCGCTCCCGTTAAGGGAGTGGTAATTGGCAAGAAACGTCCAATGGACGAACCTTCCACCTCGCTGAGCAAGAAGGCTAAATTCGGGGACAACTCCAAAGGGAAGGAGCACGCCATCGCACTTAAACCGCAAAAGAAAAAGTCTGGTCAAGTTGACCATCTGGGGGCCACTACCTCTTTTAGACCCGGGAAGGGGAGCTCGCCCTCGTTGGGGACTGTCCTTGGTCCTAGGGCCTCCATTCTGGGGAGCCATTCCGTAGCCGAGAAGATCTTCCGAGGAGTGATCCCTCCTACGGATCAAGAAAAGGTGGGGAAGCTGTCCTTAGACCAGACTGCCTCAAAAATTTTTCAGGCCCTTGGCCAGGTATTATTTCGACACTAACTTCAACTTTGTTTCATTCTTGTTAAACATGCTCAGTTGATCTAATAAGATTTGTTTGTAGTAGACGCTCGTGTTCGGATCTTCTCTGGCAGTCAAGAGTAGAGAAACTGTTAAAGAGGCATCCCTTCAACAAGGGTGAGCGGCTTTTTTGGACAGTGAAGTTTCTCGCCTCTAGAAGTTATCTGGAGATCTGGAGCAGCAATCGGCTGAGGCCCGAGCTCGGGAGCAACAGGTCGGCGACGAGTTCGCCAAGTTAAAGGATGAAAGAGACACCCTTGCCGACAGTTTGGAGAAGGTTGGGATACTGGTGGCAGAGTTGAGAGATAGTGTGGATCGATCTGGAAAATCGGTTGTTGAGGAGTTTAAATCCTTGCCGAATTTCTTGGATGCTGTTGAAAATGCAGCCT
>BRYE01000016.1:12966997-12969497 GCA_030159115.1 Actinidia arguta var. hypoleuca | reverse complement strand
TGAAATTACTCAAACTATTTACATTCTATATATTAAATTTACGTTTACTTAAATAGAAGGGTATTTAGATAATTTGACTTAAGAAAGACAAAAAAGAAAAGTGCAAGTAGAAAAAAATAAAGGTGAGCAAACTCGAAGACTTCAAACAATTAAGAGCTCACACTTAAAAGAGTATCATAACATTTGATTATGATCCGGTGTGGCATGGTATTAGCGGAAGGAAAGAGCTATTATTAACACATTTGTACGCAGAAGTGTACCAATTTTCTCATATGGGGTCCACATATCATATATTTGACCCTTATTTATCATGTATTGGGCCCATATGATCTGTGTGAGAAAATTGGTATAATTGTGTGTCCAAAAAGAAACCTTACCGTCTACGAATTTGTCCAAGAAATCTTCTTTGAATTCAAAAATGTATAGAATAGATAAGAGCGGAACCAGAAAATAATTTCAGTGAGGTCAAACTCGTGAAATTATGCATAATTTTTGTCACTTGTCATAATTGTTGAATAAAAAAAATACTTAAATTGCGCGCTAATCAAAAAATAATTATCTATTAACATATACAATTTTAATTTACAACGGCCCCCGATAATTTTTTATATTTTGGAAGCGATAAATGATAGGGTTTAAAGTTCTTACAAAAATTTTAAAAATTTGACTTTGATAACAAATTAAATTCCGTATTATTCATTTGAATAAATTAAACCCTAGACCTTTTTAACCCGTTACAATTCGAACTATTCGTCAACTTCCGTTTATGTAATTTGACAATAATATCTAGCTCCTGTCACAACAATTGGGGACATGATCTCGCACGAAATGGGGGATCTTGAAAGTCATAATCCTTGCAATTAGGGCACATATTTAAGCAAATTAACATTGGATAGAGTGAGATAAATTGGGTGTTGCAAAAGTTAGATTTTGGACAAATATATAAAATAAAAAAATTTAGAGCTTATGAAACCTTGATAAGTGTTTTATTGCACGCCTGAAAACACATGACATTGTACGTTGTAGTTTTTCTTGTCCTCAAGTTAGTGCTATCAAGCTTCGTGAACAGAGGTTAATAAACAGTTCTAATTGAAACGGATTAAAAACTCGAGGGTAGACTTTAAAATAATTTTTTTTATACTTTTTTTTACTCTGGTAAAAATATTGTTAAGTTTTTTCAGTTTGTATGGTGTTTTTAATTAGAAAGGGGATGATTTATTTTTATTTTTTCCAACACAAAAACGATGATGAATATTTTTCAGAAATGGAAACAGTGAGTTCTGTAAACTGTAAAGATACATAAAATTTTTAATTTTTCAAAATTTATTGCATTCATTATATCATTATTAATAAATTCCATACTTTACAAATTTATAACATGTCACTTACTCTCTCTCTCTCTCTCTCTCTCCCTCTCTCTCTCTCTCTCTGTGTGACTACAGAAACAAAGTTTAATCTTTGGAGATGTGTAATGAAAAGGATTGATCATTTTGCACTTTAATTATTCACACATTTCAGATCTGAAAAAGTCTTTCCTGCTTGCTTTCTTCGGTTCCTTTTAGACTTTCCTTCTCTCTGGCCTTTCTTTGGCAATGGGATTACTATTTTAGTCTCTTTTTTTTTTTGGCTATTTTTTGTTCTCAGAAATTTTTTCAACTTTTGATAAAATTTGTTACTTTTTCAATTACTTGATCTCAAAAAAAAATGGAAATTTGAATTATTTTAGTTTTTAGTTTTTTTTTTAATTTTTTTGTCAAAATTTTTTGCTAGTTCTTCTGAATTAAATTTTAAAAAAATGCTAAAAAAAAAAATAATTCAAGGAATAAAAATATAAGAAGAAATTATAATTATTTTTAGAAATAAATCACTCAAATCAAAATTGATGTGAATTTTATTTTGAAGTAATTTGGATTTTACTATTTATTTGTAAAAAAAAAAAATTCCAATTTCTTTGACGAGATGAAAAATAAAAAAAAAATGTTTCACTAAAAGTAAAAATAAATCAAAAAATATCCCAAACCGAATTGTTTTATATTTTTAATTTTATCAAAATTTCACTTTATTATTTTCAGATCAAAGCTTCAATCGGGACCGTTTGATCAGAGATATTGTTGATTCATCATCAGTACCTTGGACTTGGTAGGTGCTTTCCCATCTTGTACTTGAGGTACTCTCTCTCTCTCTCTTGTTTAAAAGGTGCAATTAGATAAATAGAAAATTAAAGAGTCACGGGAGATTATCCCATTACAGTAATTCTCTAATTGTTTAATTAATAAGGAAAGTGCATTACTATATAAATGAAACATAATATAAGTAGGTTGTCTGTGCTGTGGTTAACAATAGATCCGCACTCCTATTTCCCTCACAGAGAGTATGGTCAATCTGCATAACCTGTAGCTGCTTGCAATTTTTTAGGTTTACTACATGGATGGTGTATGTCTTGTTTCCCCATAACGAGTTGGATCCATCTCGGCTCTGCTTCGGTGCGCTATTCTTTTGT
>BRYE01000016.1:12929497-12931997 GCA_030159115.1 Actinidia arguta var. hypoleuca | reverse complement strand
ATTTTTTTAATATTTTCTAATTTCTTTTGTAAGAAGTTGTAAAATTAGATACTGGTATACTCAAATTTACTCAATCCCTATTTGATTAGGATTTGATAGGTTTTAAATATACTCGTTTGGATATTGGGTATGGGGTAATAGGATTATAGTTTGGATTTGGATATCAGGAATGAAGAGGGATGCCTATAAAGAAGAAATAGGTAGGTAGGTAGGTGACAATTGACACTGTTGGGTATAGGGTACCCTAGATTTTAGGGGCACTATGAAAAGGTATTCATAAATGTGCAAAATTCCAGAGTTAGAAAAATAAAGGCAAAGAAAGACATTAGAATACATTGATTATTTTGTACTGCCTTTATGGTTGATGATTTGGGTCTTTTTAGTCGTTCTATGCACCTGAAGTTGGGGGGGAATGGATTGTCTTGTTTTCCTGCTTTTCATGGGTTATTTTCTTGGTGGGACCTAAGCTAGGGATGGCAAAAAAGCTCAAGATGGAATGGGTACCTCTGCTTACTCGATCTTAATGGGAAGTATTTGAGAGGAGTTCATAGATTTTCTATGAATTTTAGATTTAAAACATGTAATCCATTAGGATTTGGGTAGAGTTCGAGTTTAGAAATTCTAAATCCAAACCCGACTCGATTATACTACAACTTATAAACATATTCTTATTATTTTTAACTATTTTCGTTTTTAATTATTATTTGTTTTGTCTTCAAATTTTTCATTTGAGCATATGTTTTTTGTGTGAACAACCTTTGAAAAAATATTTCTATATAGCTAATGTAGTAACTTGGAAATATAAAATATGTAATATGTTAGTAATGCACACACACAAAAAAATGATTAGCAGGTGTGGTCTAGGTTTATCTTTCGTGGATCTGAACAAGTTTGGGAGATGAGTTAAGCATGTATGGGCGGGGTTGAAGGAGGATTTCTTAAACGTATTCGAATTTGGGATAGTAATCCCTCGTCCTAAACTTGACCCACCAGTTGTCATCCCTACCTAAGTGTGATTGTAGTTTTGTGGAAATGAGATGGCCTAGAACAAGTTTTGGAAATTTTTGATCCTATGTGAATTCTTTTGTAATTTTTCAAATCTTCTTGTTCATCTTATATATACGTATACGTATATGCATATGTATTTTGATGTCCCTGAAAACCACCATTGGCATTGCATACGTCTTTATTTGCAATATATTAATATTGCCTTCTATCCTTTTTTTGGTTATTGTTTCCAATTTAATATTGCAAAATACTGTTTCAAAATTGTTTTGAGAACAAAAACATTAATTGCTTTCATTTATTATTTAATTTTTATTAAACATACTTTTCTTGAGTATTAGAAGATATTTTTTTAAGATTTTCTAAAAAATATATTATTTTTTTGATAAATTCCTAAAAGCTAATTTGCGAGAACCTTAAAATTTTCTAAAAATTAAACCAAACACTAATAAATATACTGACTAAATGCAAAAATTAAAATATAGTGCTAAACATAGTTTCCATACATTAACGTTACTAGTATTCAATAGGCACAATAAAAGTTTTGCTTTATAGAGTGTAGTGTTGGATTTTTAATTTTATTTTTGGATAAATTGCAAAAATAGTTCCTATAGTTTTATTCATTTGCAATTTGGTCCCAAATAAAAAGTCCAATTGATAATGAAAGTTATGTTTTTGGTAACGCAAGTTAAAGTTTTGGATGTGTGTGACATGTACCATTATTTGAGGAACAAAATTGATATTTTTCTCCCATTCCCACCCAATTTTCATTGTAAATTGTCATCAAATGAGGTCGGTCATATGTTGGTTATGTACTGAAAATCTGTTCAAAAACCTAACTTACATTACCAAAGACTGATTTGGCAAGAAAATCAAATTACAAGGTTAAAATCGCGATTGAATAAAACTACAGAGACCATTTTTGCAATTTGCCCTTTATTTTTTTCTGCCTATGAATTGCTTGAGTTGATTCTGAATTTCGTTTTGAATTAATTAATTTTTACAGAGAATTAGTAATAAAGAGGGGGCTATGTAGTCATGTGCTTGCATATTTATTGGAAACTGTTGGAAAGACCTGTCTTTCTGTCCCAAGTAGAGACTGAAACCATATCTTGTGTGGAGATACACCATACACATACATCTGCATGTGTTTCTATATTTATTGGGCTTGCTTGAATAGTTCCATGGCTAAGGTCATTAATTGCCAGCAGGTCCATTTCAGTTTCCTATTTCCATATATTGCTGCACTGGTCTGCAACTTTTGATGACAACAATGTCCCTGTTGTGTATTCAAGCTTCAACAAGACTACACTACCTTCTGCTTGTCCCATTGCCCTCATGTACGTGGTTGCATTCTTTCAATATTTTTCCCTTGAAAGATTGGGGAGTTGGGGGCTGAAGTATGGTGGTAGGGGTGTAAAACTGGCCTGCGACCCGGCCAAAGCCTGAGCCCGCCCTTATATAGGGTAAGTCCTGGGCCTAGAGGTTAAATGGA
>BRYE01000016.1:12876997-12889497 GCA_030159115.1 Actinidia arguta var. hypoleuca | reverse complement strand
TGGGGAGGAAATTTCTTTTATCTATTTTTTTTTAGAAAATAGTTTTTTTTGACAGTTTCGAACAATTGCCTTTTCCCCAACTAATCGCAATAGTGTTTTTTTAATGCTAAAAAGAGAAGGAAAAAACAAGTAAAGCAATACATGATTTGGGTGAGGGTGATAAATATAAAATTGGATTATTTGGGTGGGTTGGATTTGACTTTAAATAAATGAATTCGGGGTCTCTGCGGTGGATGAGGTCCCTGTAGGGTTGCAGGGACCTAAAACGACGTCGTTTTGGGCGTGTTTTGCCCCAAAACGACGTTGTTTTGGAACAATACATTTTTGAATATAAACGACGTCGTTTTGGGACAAAACACGCCCCGAAACGACGTTGTTTTGGGTCCCTGCAGGGATCTCACCCACTGCAGCATCCCCAAATCCTAAATAAATATGTTATGTTGAGTTTGAGTTATAATTATGTTGTTAAATTGATCATCAATCAATTAGTGACTCAATCCATTTATGATCTGTCCAATATTGACCTAACCCCCCAATTGTCATCCCTATTTTTAACTCATTTATATTTCATTCTTGACTCTTAACTCTAGTCTATAGGCCCAGTAATATCTGATTCATGTGAAAGAAGGAACTACATATACCCGAGAATTAACTGAGACAAAGAGGCGTGTTCATTAGAAAAAAAAAAATGAAAAATGAAAAATGAAAAATGGAGAATCAGGTCTAGACTTGAGAAGAATAGAACCATGTCTTCACCCGAATTAGGGGTGTTATAGGTAGGACGAGAGCAAGATAAAATGAAGAATAGAAGCAAAAAATAAAAATACAAAATAGATTATCCATTGAGTGGGAAAAGCCCTATTTAAAAAATTAAGGAGAGATGAAAGTAGAATAAGATCACTTAACAAAAAATAAATAAATGAAGAATCAGATCTAGACTTGTTGAAATTTTTGAGTTGTTTTGGTTGAGTGTTTGGTTTTTATTGAGCTTTATAGCCTTTGATTAAAATTTTATATATTTTTCTGGTTCTTTTTGACGACATAAGTTTGAAAATATAAAAAAATTCATCTAATATAGACAAAAGTTCACCAAAGACAAAAATAATTATTTTTACTCTATAAATTAGTTAAATTTTGTGTATGTAGTAGATGTTTTTTTTCAAATTTCAATAATTTTTTACATTCCTCACAAGAGGAACCGAAAAAATATAAATTTTTGACAAACAATAAAATATAAATTTCAGTTGTGTTGTGGTAAAAATCTGAGAGAGCAACCAATAGTCAGAATTGTTTCTCGGCCTCGGTGTTGGATCTCGGCTAAAGCTATACCGACCTGCACAGCGGCGACCTGCACACTAGTGAACAAAAGTAATCGGCCGGGGTGAGGCCGCTTAAAATTCCTCCGGCATATGAATCAGACCAAGGCGATCAGGAGATAATTATAGGCAATGTGGGCGAGCACAATAATAAATGTGTGTGGTGCCTGTGTTGAGCGTACCTTTTTGGTTATGGGGGAGCAGCCTTTATATAGATGGAGCAATGAGCCGTGTAGACAAATCATGGCGAATTCCTAGGAAGGATAACTATAGAAGGATATCCCAATAAAATCTGGAGATTAATATTAGGATGCCATCTGGTGAACAACCCGCATTTATAGGAGTCGTGATCGAGCTGGAGTCTATTGGAGATAGTTCTCTTGTAGAAGTGGAACTCTTCACGGAGGTGGACTTTGATCGGGTAGAGGAATGATGGAGGAGGAGTTTCATGATGACAGACTTTTTACGGAGATGGAGTCCTTTTGGAGAACCAGTCTTCATGTAGACGTCTCATCCTCGGGCGAGATAAATCATCTCGCCATATGGCGATCTGGAAGAACCGTTTGCTTTAAGCGAAGTGGAGTTAAGTTATTTCTTTAATAACACGGGGTGACCAGGAAAACCAGTGTTGTGATCCTAATGGCGACATGCACCACTTAGAATATTTAGAGCTTTAAAAGGTGGCGTGTATATTTCCCACATCAGTAGCCTCCCTACTCAAAGCGCCGAGACATTTGGGATCTTTGAGTAAAAGCATTAAAAGTGATGGAACCACATGGGCAAGCATTAATTGCGCCCCTCCTCTCGTTTGGACACATGGGATAGGGTGTTAATTCCTGCAAGGAAGTTTGGATGAAAAAGGCGGCGCCATAATGATGAATTTTGGCGGGATAGGAGATTTTGGGCTCAAATTTCAAAAGATCGCCTAATCTGGGACGTTGAAGCAGATGGATCTCAATCGTTGGCGTTTCCTATATATAAGGGGTCCCACCCATTCATTTACACCTGTTTCTTCTGCCAAACCGCCGCTCTTGCTCTCTTCATTCTCGTTTGTGGTCACCCTTCTCGCTCCGACTTTCTTTTCGCCTCTGCCTGTGGTTGTCTTCCCTTTCCTAGCACAGTAAGTAACGAAGTCCTCGTTCTTGTTCTTAATAGTTTTATGTCCTATAGGTTTAAGGTGAGTCCTTCAAACTTGGAGTCCTTGCCTTCCTAGATATCCGACCATCTGGGAGAAGGATCGTCATATATTACTGACGAAGTAAGACAATCTTCTAGGTCATCAAGGGAAGACCCATCAGTTCTTGAGGTCGCCCCTTCAGGTGATATTCACCCTTTTGTAGAAAAAGAGCATAATATTATGACTCTCGAGGATCTAGACTTGCTCATGGAGACTTATTCCTTCCCTCAGGGTGTAAAGATAAGACTTCCTGAGGAGAACGAAACCATTCTTTCAACCCGCCCTAGCGAGGTGGCCTTTTATGAGGCCGTCTTTTCTGCGTGCCTTCGTTTTCCCATTCATCCTACCGTTAGGTTAATTTTAATATTTTATAAAATCTGCCCAGTACAACTCGTCCCCAATGCCTAGCGAAGTATCGTCGGTGCCCTCGCGTTGTGGCGAGTGTATAAATATTCAATGACCCTTTCTAAATTAAGGAACATATTTTCCCTTAATAATAACCCCAAACCGGACCAAGGGTAGCTTTATTTTAAGGCGAGGTACAAAAAAACCATCTTCGAAGGATACCCCAGCAATGTGAAAGGGTGGAAAAGCAAATTCTTTTTCGTCTCCGAGGATAGTTGGGAGTTTCCTGATGATTCACCTCGGGAGGGAGTGCCAAGGGTTCCGAGGTCGTGGAATATTTCAGGTCAGTTTTAATTTCATCAATAATCTTGATATATTTATTTAATAAAATCAGGATTAATATTCTATAGTATCTTTTCAGATAAACGCTGCAATGACCCGCCACGTTGCACGGGAATGAGCAGGATTTTTTTGACAAGATTTCAAAATTGGCGGCAGAATGTGGGCGCTTTGTGGTCCCCACGCTTCTCAAATCCAAGTCTTTTCATTGGGTTTTCTGCTCTCCCAAACCTATAGCATCTGGGACAGAGGGTGAGGAGTCACATGTGCCATCGACGTCGGGCAAAGCGGGTGAGTCTCGCCCTTCCCGTGGTGAATACATTCATCAAGACAGCCATTCCCGAGATGACTCAATAAAATACCTAGGGACTATTAGGAGGGAACTGAGGAGGGTTCTACCTCATATCCCCGACCTGACCTTGCTAAGATGGTCGGGGAGAAAAGTTTGAGATCCCATTTTAGAATTTTGTTCGTCTATTTTGGGATCGAGCTCGGACTCGACGTCGGAATCCTGGTCGGATTCCGGGCTACCTCCTGAGCTTAAATTGGATGGTATAAATCCTTACTATTCTTGTTGGTTATCTTTTTCATGTCTGATGTTCGTGTTTCATTTTGCAGCTATGTCGAGGAGGATTAGCCTGAAGAAACTTGGCGGGAAAGTGGAGAAGGCCAAAGGTGAAAGCTCGGCCAAAAAATCCGCTCCCATTAAAGGAGTGGTAATTGGCAAAAAACGTCCAATGGACGAACCTTCCACCTCGCCGAGCAAGAAGGCTAAATCTAGGGACAACTCCAAATGGAAGGAGCACGCCATCACTCCAGAACCCAAAAAGAAAAAGTCTATTCAGATCTTCTTTGGCGGTCAAAAGTAGAGAAATTGTCGAAGAGGCATCCCTTCAACAAGGGCGAGCAGCCTCTTTGGACAGTGAGGTTTCCTTCCTTCAGAAGTTATTTGGCGATCTGGAGCAGCAACTGGCCGAGGCCCGAGCTCGAGAGCAACAGGTCAGCGACGAGTTCGCCAAGTTAAAGGATGAAAGAGACACCCTTGCCGATAGTTTGGGAAAGGCTGGGATGCTGGTTGCGGATTTGAGGAAAAAAGTTGACCGCTCTGAAAAATTGGCTGTTAAGGAATTTAAATCCTCATCGGATTTCTCCGTGGCTGTTGAAAATGCTGCCTCGAAGTATTTTGGCGAAGGGTTTGACTTCTGCAAACGACAGCTTCGTCGCCATCATCCCGACCTTACCATTGACTTGGAGGAAATGGGTCTCGATCTTGACCTACTCGCCGAAGAGGACGAGGACGCAGAAGGGGAGGGGGCAGAGGAAGAAACTGTTGAAAAAGGAGATGCAAATCCTCAGGGCAACGCAAATCCTCAAGGCGACGAAAACCCTCCTCCTTTGCAATGATGTAATTGCATGTAATTTTTTTTATTTTTTTTTGTAATTGCACGTTAATGAATATTACTCAGTTTTGGCGATGTGTGAGCCACTGAATGATCGTTCTGATTGTGCAAATTTTGTTCATACTGACGTAATTTACTCAGTATTTTAAATTTTTGCCGTTGTACCATGAACTGGTGATCTTGATTTAGGCGCTCAAGATGCCTCCAATGAATCGGCGATCTTGAATTAGGCGCTCAAGATGCCTCTATTTTGCAATGAACTGGAGATCTTAAATTAGGCGATCAAGATGCCTCCATTTTGTAATGAACTGGCGATCTTGATTTAGGCGATCAAGATGTCTCCGTCATTTTGCAATGAACTGGCGATCTTGATTTAGGCGGTCAAGATGCCTGTCATTTTGCAATGAACTGGCGATCTTGATTTAGGCGGTCAAGATGCCTCCGCCATTTTGTAATGAACTGACGATCTTGAATTAGGCGATCAAGATGCCTCTGTCATTGGCGATCTTGAATTAGTTGATCAAGATTCCTCCGTCATTTTGCAATGAACTGGCGATCTTGAATTAGGCGGTCAAGATGCCTCCGTCATTTTGCAATGAACTGGCGATCTTGATTTAGGCGATCAAGATTCCTCCGTCATTTTGCAATGAACTGGCGATCTTGATTTAGGCGATCAAGATGCCTCCGTCATTTTGCAATAAACTGGCGATCTTGAATTAGGCGATCAAGATGCCTCCGTCATTTTGCAATGAACTAGTGATCTTAATTTAGGCAACTTCCAACTTGTTATAGGCGAAAAGATTAAAATGAAATGAAGATTTTATTAGGATAAAGGGCAATGATTTCAACTGTATTGCCCAGGCAAGCTGACTTTCAGTGACTGGACGTTATTGGTAATACTTTTTCAGATGCTCTACTTTCCAAGGATGGAGGAGTGCTTTTTGATTCACGTCTTCAAGCCAATAAGTCCCCGATCTTGATACTTTGACGACCTTATATGGGTCTTCCCATGTTGGGCCAAGCTTTCCTGCGTTCGGCTCTCTAGTAGACAAGGTAACTTTTTATAGGACTAGGTCGTCAGGTAAGAATGACATATATTTTACTCTCTGATTATAATATTAGGCGATTTGATGTTTATAAACTGCTTGACGTATGCTTGCTTGTTCTCGTTTTTCATCAAGGAGGTCGAGGTTGAGTCTCAGCTCGCCTTCATTATTATCTTTGTCAAAATTTGATGTCCTAAAACTCGGCATTCCGATCTCAACGGGTATCATTGATTCAGTTCTGTAGACCATGGAGTATGGCGTTTCACCAGTAAGAATCCTGTTAGTCGTGTGATATGCCCATAATATGCTCGGTAGGTCTTCTACTCATTCATCTTTGGATCTCTCCAATCTCATTTTCAAATTTCTCAGGATAGTTCTATTAGTAACCTTGACTTGGCCATTGGCTTTGGGGTGACCAGGTGAGGAGAAATGATGTGATATGGAGAGATTCGAATAAAATTGTCTGAATCCATCGTTGTCGAATTGCCTGGCGTTGTCCGAGATGAGAACCTTGGGAATTCCAAATTGGCAGATGATACTTTTCCAAACAAAATTCCTTGTATTCTTCTCAGTGATTTTGGCTAGCGGCTCAGCTTCCATCCATTTGGTGAAATAATCAATGGCGACGATCAAGAACTTTCTCTGTAATGGAGCTTAAGGCAAAGGTCCCAGTATGTCTATCCCTCATTGGGCAAATGGCCATGGACTGGTAATTGGCACCATATTAGTATGGGGAAGGTGGTTAGATGGTGCAAATCTCTGGCACTTGTCGCACACTTTGGTGTATGTTGTTGCATCACGTCTCATCTGGGGCCAGAAGTAGCCTTGGCGAATTGCTTTTTGTACTAGTGACCTCGCCCCCGAATGATTTTCGCAGATGCCCTCATGGATTTCCCTCATCACATAATTGGCTTTGTCAGGTCGGAGACATCTTAGGGGAGGACCTGAAAAAGATCGTTTGTACAAAATTCCATGAAGTAGGCAGAACCTCCCAGATCTATATCGGATCTGGCGAGCTTGAAGTTTATCTGTTGGTAGTGTGCCATTCTAGAGGTATGCGATGATCTCATCCATCCATGTTGGGTCCGTTTTCGTTGGATAGACATGTTTAGTGATCTCAATACTTGGTTTGGACAGGAATTTCATAGGTATACTTCTATTGGATATGAAATCAAAAGTCGAGACAAGATTGGCAAGGGCGTCAGCTTTTCTGTTCTCATCTCTAGGGATCTATTGAATGGTGAAACTTTTAATTTTTTGAGTTAAGCATTTGACTTCATCTAAATAAGCTGCTATTCGTGAGTCCCTGGCGAGTTAGTCTCCCTGAACTTGGTTTGTCACTAGTTGTGAATCACTATAAGCGTCAATCGACTTTACTCCCAATCTGGTGGCGACCCGTAATTCGGCGAGGAGTGCTTCGTACTCGGCTTCGTTGTTGGTGACTTTAAATCTAATCTGTATAGCATATTCCATTTGTTCTCCTGTCAGGATTTGGAGAACAAACCCTGCACCACATCCGTGTTGATTGGAAGACCCATCTACAAATAACTTCCATTTCTCAAGCTCTTCATCCGAGCTGCTGAGGTTCTTGTCCGAGCTGCCAAGGTTCTCGCCTAAGTTTGAAATTTCTTTCTCCGAGAGGATTTACGGGTCGGTTTCATGAGTGGATTCAGCCACGAAGTCGGCTAAGGCTTGGGCTTTTATTGCCGTTCTTGGTTTGTAGTCAATATGAAATTCGCTCAGCTCGATGGACCATTTCAGAAGTCTCCCCGAGGTGTCTGAAAGTTGGAGAATCTGTTTTAAAGGTTGATCAGTCAGCACGGTGATGGGATGGGCTTGAAAATAATGGCGAAGTTTTCTGGCGGCGATTAGAAGGGCATAGGCGAGCTTCTCTATCATTATGTATCTATTCTCAATACCCATCAAGACCTTACTAACATAATATACCAGTTTCTAAACTCGGTCCACTTCTCGAATGAGCACGACACTTACTGTTGTTGGCGAAATGGAGAGGTACACAAATAGTTCTACGCCCGTGGTCGGCACCATAAGCAGAGGAGGTGATCCCATGTACTTTTTTAGCTGTTGAAACGCTCCTTCCGATTCTTTTGTCCACTAGAAATTTTAATTTTTTCTTAGGATTTTGAAGAATGGTAAACATCTTTCCGCTGACTTGGAAACAAACCGGTTGAGGGCGACAATTCGCCCAGTTAACTACTGAACTTCATGGACATTTCTGGGCAAGCTCATTCTGAGTAAAGCCAAAATCTGATCCGGGTTTGCTTCAATCCCTCGTTTAGTTACCGAGAACCCTAAGAATTTCTGGACGATACGCCAAAAATGCATTTGGAAAGATTTAACTTCATCCGGTGTTTTCTCAGAATGTTGAAAGCTTCTTCAAGGTGGGCGATGTGGTCGTCTGCTTTGAGGCTCTTGACGAGCATGTCGTCTATGTATACTTCCATGGTCTTTCCAATCAGCTCCTTGAACATCTTGTTCACTAATTTTTGATATGTAGTCCCAGCATTTTTCAGAACAAATAGCATGACCTTGTAGTAGTACAATCCTCGTTCTGTGATAAATGAAGTATTTTCTATGTCGGGGAGAATATCTTGATCTGGTGATATCCTGAGAAGGCATCCATGAAACTAAGAAGTTCATGCTTAGATGTGACGTTGACTATTAAATCAATTTTTGGTAGAGAAAAACTGTCTTTTGGGCACGCCTGGTTGAGATCAATAAAGTCAACACATACTCTCCACTTTCTCCCCTTTTTAAGGGCGACAACGACATTGGTTAGCCATTTCGGATAATGGACTTCCTTGATAACCTTAGCCTTGACGAGTTTGGTCACCTCTTCTTCAATAACTCTAAGTCGCTCGGGGGAGAATTTCCTTCTCTTATGGCGAACTAGAGGATGTCCTGGATTGGTATATAACTTATGCATGGCGACTTAGGAATCAATACCCGGGACGTCACCCTGTGATCAGACAAAAATATCAAAGTTTCTTTTCAAGAATTCCACTAAAGCACAACGTAATTCATTGGTAAGTTCAGTTCTGATCATAACGTGGTGATTAGGATACTCCGGATGTATGGAGATCGGGATAGTTTCTTCAAGAGGTTTGGTGTTTTTAGTTTCTCGGGGATCCATCAAGACAACCTATTCCACCTCGTCCCTCAGAAATTTCATCTCACCATCGTTGGTCGGTAATTGCTATTGGGTATTCGGTGCTGGGGAGGTTTTAATCTTCATAGCTGAAATAAAATATTGTCTGGCCACTTCTGGTCGCCCCTTACTTCACCCACCCCCGCTGAAGTGGGAAACTTCATTTTTAGGTGGTAGGTTGAGGTGATCGCCATAGTCCCTCCTAGAGTTGGGCGACCTAAAATGGCATTGTAAGGGGAAAGGCAATCTGCCATGATGAAGTCTTGCCAAATGGTAATTTGGCAAGGCTCTGTTCCCAAAGTCATTGGCAACTTAACCCATCTGAGCAGATGAGTCATATTTCCTCTGAAGCCTACCAAAGGTGTAAGGAAGGGATGCAATTTATCAAGCCCTATCTTCATCTTTTCGAATGCCGATATGAATAGGATGTCATCCGAACTACCATTATTAACCAAGATTCTTTAGACGGTAAAATTGGCGATGATGGCTGAAACGACCAAGGCATCATCATGAGGTAAGTGTAGACCTCTCAAGTCATCATTGTTGAAGGTGATTGGTGGGTGAATATCGGCCATTGGCAAGGAGAGGTTATATATTTCTTTGGACACCCTACCAGCACTTTTGGCATGCCTCTTCCTAGACGAATTCGAGTTTCCTCCTGATCCAAACCCGCTGTGGATTACTTGTATGTCTCCAGCAGTAGGTCGGTTGTCGCCGTATCTTCTTTCTGGTAAATTAGGGGAAGGGCGATCATTTACATACTTTCACAGATACCCTCGTATGATAAGGTCGGCTATTTGCTCCTTCAGGTGGAAGCAGTCTTCTGTGTTATGGCCATGATCTCGGTGGAACTCGCAATACTTATTTTTATTTCTATTTTGGGGATCAGTTTTGATTTTCGAGGGCCACTTGACGAACTCTTCATGCTTAATTTCTGTAAAAACTTGGGCAATAGGAGCGTTGAGCAAGGGTAACACCAATTATGTGCGACGAGGTGGGGTACGAGTTCGCCTTTCATTGGTCTGCCTTGAGTCTCGATTAGGCTTCTTGTTCCTCGGTTCATCGTTCCTGTAATTAGATCGTCTTGCATCAGGCTCTTTTCTTTTATGGTCATCTTTTCCTCTTCGCCTTCTTTTGGCCTCGGCCAGTTCTTCCGCGGTGATGTACTTATAAGCTTTACTTTGGAGAACAGACAACGTCTCTGGAATATTTTAGGACAAAGAGTCGAATAAGGGACCTGGGTGAAGTCCCTCCATCATTGCCATGACGACTACTTTGTCACTGGGATCTTCTACCTAATCCTGTAGCTCATGAAATTGGCGACGAAAAGCCTACTCAGATCGCCAAATGAATCGATGGTTCCAGGAGATAACTTCCGGAATCACAACCTCGTCGACCCCTTAAGCGTAGCAGAAAAAGCTTTGCACATGATTTCATCCGAGTATCCTTGGAGATACATCAGATTCTTATATGAATCTAGGTAATCCATTGGACCTGTTTTCCCTTCGTAGATCCTGAGCTGAGTAGGTAGTTTGAATCTGGATGACACCTTGGCTCTCATTATTCTTTGGGTGAAAGGCGGCTCAGTTTGCCTAATCAAAGCATCTACGGTTATCAGGGCGCTGATCCCCGCGTTGATGGCATCTAGGCGGGCGTCTAGATCCCTGATCTTCTGAGAAGTGGAATTATCTTGGTGCCCGAGGACCTGATAAATCCGACAAGGAGACCAACCTTGCGTCACCTCTTCGTTTTCTAGCTCTGGATTGTTGCTGGATGATCGTGATTCTAGTGAAGGGCTCCTTTCTCGTCGAGGGCGAGGACTAGGAGAATGACGACGCCTGTCTCGCCCGGTACTACGGTGGCTTTGAGATTTATTGTTTCCCGATATATGAGAACAACGAGGAGGTGCCGGAGGAGGAGGTGGAGGATTATTTGAGGTGAGGTGAGGTGATGTAATATCCCAACTCGCAGAAATAAATATTAAATTAGTAACCAAATTAAATTTAATTAAAGTGTAAAATAGAACACGATGATGCGACATGTTGTGGACACACGGGTGCGTGCATGAGAGACACGTGGAGACACGTGGAGACACGTTGAAATTAAATTAAGTTAATTACTATACTTTGAGGTTAAATTGAGAGATTCATAACTTATGGAATAAATTAAAGAGAATATTAAAGTTGAGAGGAGATAATATAATTACTTAAAAGTTTGAGGGGCTAAAGTGTAATTTTGCCAAAAATTTTGGCCAGTCACAAGACACGTGCATGTGTCTCTGATGTTTGCAAACTCTTTAAAGGGATAGGAAAGAAAGAAGCAAAGGGATAGAAAGGAAACAGAACGAAACAGAAACATAAGAAGAGAAGAAAAGAAAGAAAAGAAAAAGAGAGGAGAAGGAAAGAGAGAAAAAGAAAATAGATATCGGTACTGTTTTTCCACCGAGGTAAATTCTACAATTCCTCTCCTTTATTTCTTTAAGCCTTATTATTCAATATCATAAATATCGCATTTATATGTATTTTTAAAAATCAAAAGTTTGAATAATTCGGAATCCTAATTTCTACTTGGAACAGCCGCGGTATTTTAATCATAACTATTTCATACGATGTCCGAATTATATGATTTTAAATGCGTTAGAAAGCTGTTAAAATTATCTAAAACTTTTATTTATAATAATATTTTAAATTCAGAATCTAAATGGTCCAAAATGGACATTGAATAAGAAAAATCGAAACTGGAACAATATTTTGTTTTAACAGACAATTTTTGGATTTTATAAAAATAGTTAGAGACCTTATAAAATTCTGAAATTTTTATATGTTATAAATTTATATGTATAGTTGTTAAGAATTTAATTTCATGAATTTATGAAATTTATTTAATGCTCAAAATAAATTATAACCAACTTCTGTCAGTAGGATTGTTTTTCAAAAACTGCTACTGTTTAATGAATTTTAAAAATAGTTATAATGCTTAAACAATTATAATGTTTTTATTGTAGGTACATATATGTGCCTAGTATGTTGTGTAAAATTTTGGAAGTCAGATAATTTCTGAGTAATTTTATAAAAATCATATACTAAATTGTTGTTATTGAAAATGAAATGCAAAAAATTCTGCATTAAATTAGTTCGAAATTATAAATTAGAAAATATGAAATTAGTACATTAATGACTACTAAAATATTATTAAATCTAATGGTACGATTCGAATATTAAACGTAGGACCCGAATTTCAAGAACGTTAGCTGAGAACGTTAGCTTGCAGTGTGTAGAAAGATCTGGACAAACTTACGGTGAGTCTTGTTATGTATTACATTGCATAAAAATGATATGTTTTATGTTTTAAATGAAAGCATGGCTTGTGTTTAAAACTGATATGTTTTAAGCATGCTTTGTTTTGTTGTACCATGAAATGATGAAAATAATATTTGTGAAACGTATGTTTAAGTCGACACATAGTTCATACGATGCCCCGTTTGCTAGGGGGAGAATATAGCATGGTTGATGTAATAAGGAGATCATTACCAGATGATTGTGGCATGAATTCATACCAAAAGGTTAGGGTCGCTCCCGATGGTCTGGTGTTCGTTAAACGGTTATGTGTGTCGCAAATTGTCAATCGTAAATGAATTTAAAGCTTGACATGTAGTCAAGGGTTGTATGGCGTATTTGAGCCATGAGTCCCGTGGATGGATGAATTTTA
>BRYE01000016.1:12846997-12859497 GCA_030159115.1 Actinidia arguta var. hypoleuca | reverse complement strand
GGCGAGATGAACCACCTCACCCAAAGGCGATCTGGCGTAACCGTTCGTAAAGAAGAAGCGGAGCTCAATTTTTTAATAGTACGAGGCGACCAGGAAAGTGTGTTGGGAACATTAGGGCGACGTGCCTTGCTCGGAGTATATTGAATTTAGGACTTGTCCGAATTATCCCACATCAGTAGCCCCCTTACTCAAAAGTGCCGAGACATTCGGGACCTTTGAGTAAAAGCATTAAAAGTCATGGACCCGCGTGGGCGCACATTAAATGCACCCCTTCTCTTGGTTGGACACGTGGACTATGGCATTAAATTTTGCAGGAAAGTTTGAACAAAAAAGGCGGCGTCATAATGACTTTTGGCAGGATTGATGGTGCTGGGCTCGAATTTCAAAAGGAATTTCAAAAGGTAGCCTAATCTGGGTCATTGAAGCGGATGGATCTCATCCGTCATTTTTTCTATATATTAGGGGCCCCACCCATTCATTTTCATCCTTTTCTACCAAACCAATATCACTCGCTCTCCTAGTTTTCGTTTGTGGTCGCCCTTCCTGCTTCGCGTTCCTCCTCGTCTCTGCCTGTGGTCGCCTTTCGTTTCCTAGCACAATAAGTAACCCAGCCTTCGTTTTCTCTTTATTTAGTTGTATGTCCCATAGGTCTAAGGTGAGTTTGTCAGATTTGGATTCTTTGCCCTCGTGGATATCCGACCATCTAGGAGAAGGTTCGTCATATATTACTAACGAAGTTAGGCAATCTCCCAGGTCGCCAATGGAAGACCCATCCATCGCTGAGGTCGCCCCTTTAGGTGATGTCCACCCTTCTGTGATGAAAGAACATAACATTATGACTCCCGAGGAGCTAGATTTGCTTAGGGAGACTCATTCCTTTCCTCAGGGCGTGCAGCTCAGACTTCCTGAGGAGAATGAAACCATCCTTTCTACCCGCCCTAGCGAGGTAGCCTTCTACTAGGCCGCCTTTCCTGCGGGCCTCCATTTTCCCATTCCTTTAATAATTAGGTTAATTTTGCTATTTTATAAGATTTGTCCTACTCAGCTCGTCCCTAACGCGTGGCGTAGTATCGTCGGCGCCTTGTCGTTGTGGCGAGTTCACAAATATTCGATGACTCTTTCCGAGTTTAGGAACATTTTTTCCCTCAATAATAATCCTAAGCTGGACCAAGGATGGCTCTACTTCAAGGCGAGGTACAAGAGAACTATCCTCGGAGGATACCCCAGCAATGTGAAGGGGTAGAAAAGCAGATTCTTCTTCGCCTCTGGGGATAGCTGGGAGCTCTTTGATGAAGAACCTCGGGAGGGAGTAGCACGGGTTTCGAGGTCATGGAGAACTCCAAGTCGGTTTTTATTTTGTCAATTTTGGTTTATTGATTAATAAGGTTGGTATTAACATGGGTCTCTTTTTCAGATAAACGCTGCAATGAGCTGCCCACGTTGCTTGCGTACGAGCAGGAATTTTATGATGAAATTTCACAATCGGTGGCGGAACGTGGGAGCTACATGGTCCCCATGCTTCTCAAAATCAAGGCCTTTCGTCGGGTTTTCAGATCACCCGGTTCTATGGCATTAGGAACAGAGGGTGAGCATCCGCTAGTGTCATCGACGTCGGGTGAAGCGGGTGAGTCCCGCTCTTCTCGTGGTGAACACCTTCAAGACGGCCACCCCCGAGAGGACTCAATAGAATATCTAGGGACTGTTAGGAAGGAACTGAGGAGGGTTGCTCCTCATATTCCCGACCTAACTTTATTAAGATGGTCGGGGGGAAAAAATCAAGACCCTATCTTAGAATTTTGTTCAGCTTTGGGATCGAGCTCGGACTCGACATCGGAATCCTGGTCGAATTCCGAGCTACCCCCCGAGCTTAAATCGGATGGTATAAATCCTTACTATCCTTGTTGATTATTTTTTATATGTCTGATATATCTTTTTTTGTTTTTATTTTTACAGCTATGTCGAAGAGGATTAGCTTAAAGAAGCTCGGTGAGAGGGTGGAGAGAGCCCGAAGTGAGAGTTCTTTCAAAAAATCTGCTCCTGCTCCTGCAAAGGGAGTGGTTATTGGCGAGAAGCGCCCAGTGGAAGAACCTCCCACCTCGCCAAGCAAGAAGGCGAAGTCCGGGGATGATTCCAAGGGCAAAGGGCAAGCCCCCCTCCTGAACCCAAAAAGAAGTCTGGTCCGGCAGGCCATCCTAGGGCCCCTTCTTCTAGACCCGGGGAGGGGAGCTCACCCTCATTGGGTACAACTCTTGGTCCAAGGGCCTCCATTCTGAGGAGACCTTCCGTGGCCGAGAAGATCCTCTGAGGAGTAATCCCTCCCATGGATCAAGAAAAGGTGGGGCAGCTTTCTCTGGACCAGACTGCTTCAAAGTTTTTCCAGGCCCTCGGTCAGGTATTATTTTGATACTAACTTCTATTTGTTTTATCCTTGTTAGACATGCTCGGTTTGATCTGATTAGATTTGTTTGTAGCAGGCACTTGTGTTCGGATCGTCTTTGGCGGTAAAGAGTAAGGAGACCATCGAGGAGGCATCCCTTCAACAGGGGCGAGCTGCCTATTTGGATACTGAAGTTTCCCATCTTCAGAAGCTATTCGCCGATCTGGAATAGCAACTGGCTGAGGCGCGAGCTCGAGAGCAGCAGGTTGGCGACAAGTTCGCCAAACTTAAGGATGAAAGGGACACCCTCTCCGATAGTCTGGGAAAGGCAGGGATTTTGATCGAGGATCTGAGGGGAAGAGTGGACCGCTCTGGGAAGCTGGATGTTGAGGAATTTAAATCCTCGTCGGATTTCTCCGAGGCTGTTGAAAGTGCATCCTTGAAGTATTTTTGCGAAGGGTTTGATTTCTGCAAACGACAGCTCCGCCACCACCATCCCGACCTGGCCATAGACTTGAAGGAGATGCGTCTCGATCACGACCTGCTTGCCGAAGAGGACGAGGAAGAAGGGGAGGGAGGTGAGGAAGAAACAGTTGAAAAAGGAGATGCAAATCCTCAGGGCGACGCATATCCTCAAGGCGACGTCAACCCCCCCTTCATCATAAATGTGGAATGTAATTTGAATATAAATTTGAATGTAAATGTCACGATTTCTTCCTTTGCCACTTTGAATGAATATTACTTTTTGGCAATTTTGGCGATGTGAAATACTTAGCTCTTAATATTGGCGACCTAGGATAGGCAATCAAGATGCCTTCATCAAATGATGAACTGGCGATCTTGAATAGGCGATCAAGATGCCTCTGTCATCATTTTTTTTTAATGAACTGGCATTCTTGAATTGGCAATCAAGATGCCTCCGTCATTTTTTAATGAACTAGCGATCTTGAATAGGCGACCAAGATCCCTCCGTCATTTTTCAATGAACTGGCATTCTTGATTAGGCGATCAAGATGCCCCCATCATTTTTCAATGAACTGGCATTCTTGATTAGGAGATCAAGATGCCTCTGTCATTTTTCAATGAATTGGCATTCTTGATTAGGCGATCAAAGTGCCTCCGTCATTTTTCAATAAACTGGCGATTTTGAATAGGTGACCAAGATACCTCCGTCATTTTTCAATGAACTGACATTCTTGATTAGGCGATCAAGATGCCCCCGTCATTTTTCAATGAACTGGCATTCTTGATTAGGCGATCAAGATGCCTCCACCATTTTTCAATGAACTGACGATCTTGAATAGGCGATCAAGATGCCTCCGTCATTTTTCAATGAACTGGCGATCTTGAATAGGCGACCAAGATGCCTCCGTCATTTTTCAATGAACTGGCATTCTTGATTAAGCGATCAAGATGCTACCGTCATTTTTCAATGAACTAGCATTCTTGATTAGGCGACCAAGATGTCTCCGTCATTTTTCAATGAACTGGCATTCTTGAATAGGCTACCAAGATGTCTCCGTCATTTTTCAATGAACTGGCATTCTTGAATAGGCTACCAAGATGTCTCCGTCATTTTTCAATGAACTGACATTCTTGATTAGGCGATCAAGATGCGTCCGTCATTTTTCAATGAACTGGCATTCTTGATTAGGCGATCAAGACGCCTCCGTCATTTTTCAATGAACTAGCGATCTTGAAAAGGCGACCAAGATGCCTCCGTCATTTTTCAATGAACTAGCATTCTTGATTAGGCGATCAAGATGCTTTCGTCATTTTTAAATGAACTAGCGATCTTGAATAGGCGACCAAGATGCCTCCGTCATTTTTCAATGAACTAGCGATCTTGAATAGGCGACCAAGATGCCTCCGTCATTTTTCAATGAACTGACATTCTTGAATAGGCGACCAAGATGCCTCCGTCATCTTTTGATGAACTGGCGATCTTGAATAGGCGACCAAGATGCCTCCGTCATCTTTCGATGAACTGGCGATCTTGAATAGGCAATCTCCATCCTGCAATTGGTGATGATTGAAATAAACTGGAGAAGTTTTATTACTCGAAATATAATCTAGGAATCGTTACAATTATTATGCCCAGGCGAGCTGATTGTCATTGGAAATATTTCTTCAAATGCTCAGCGTTCCAAGGATGGGGGAGTGCCTTCCCGTTCATATCTTCTAGCCAATAAGTCCCCGGTATAGATACCTTGATGACCTTATAAGGACCTTCCCATGTTGGGCCTAGTTTCCCAACATTTGGCTCTTTGATTGATAGGGTAACTTTTCGCAGAACTAGGTCGCCAGGTAAGAATGACCTGTGTTTGACTCTTTAATTGAAATATTTGGCGACTTGATGTTTGTAAGCTGCTTGGCGTATGCTTGCTTGTTCCCGTTTTTCATCAAGGAGATCGAGGTTGAGTCTCAGCTCGCATTCATTGCTATCCCTGTCAAAGTTCGAAGTCCTAAAACTCGACATTCCAATTTCGACAAGTATCACTGATTCAGTTTCGTAAACCATGGAATAAGGCGTTTCACCAGTAGGAATCCTGCTAGTCGTGTGATATGCCCATAATATGCTCGGCAGGTCTTCTACCCATTCTCCTTTGGATTTCTCCAATCTTGTTTTCAAATTTTTCAGGATGGTTCTGTTAGTGACCTCTACTTGGCCATTGGCTTGAGGGTGACCTGGCGAGGAGAAATGATGTGATATGGCGAGGTCTAAGCAGAATTGCCTGAATCCATCATTGTCGAATTGCCTGGTATTATCCGAGATGAGAACTTTAGGAATTCCAAACCGGTAGATGATACCCTTCCAAACAAAATTCTTCGTATTCTTTTCGGTGATTTTGGCTAACGGTTTAGCTTCCACCCACTTTGTGAAGTAATCAATAGCAATGATTAAGAACTTCCTCTGTAATAGAGCTTGAGGCAAAGGTCCCAGTATGTCGATCGTCCATTGGGAGAATGGCCATGGGCAGGTAATTGGCACCATATCAGTATGGGGAAGGTGGTTTGATGGTGCGAACCTCTGGCATTTGTCGCATTCCCTGGTGTATTTTGCTGCATCTTGTCCCATCTGGGGCCAGAAGTAGCCTTGGCGAATCGCCTTTCGTACCAATGACCTCGCCCCTGAATGATTTCTGCAGATGCCCTCGTGGATTTCCCTCATCACATAATTGGCTTCCTCAGGTTAGAGACATCTTAGGAGAGGACCAGAGAAGGATCGTTTATATAAAATTCCATGAAGCAGGCAGAACCTTGCAGATCTATAGCGAATTCGGCGAGCTTGGAGTTTATCTGCTGATAGTGTTCCATTCTGGAGGTACGCGATGATCTCATCCATCCATGTTGGGTCGGATGCCCTCGTGGATTTCCCTCATCACATAATTGACTTCGTCAGGTCGGAGACATCTTAGGAGAGGACCAGAGAAGGATCGTTTATATAAAATTCCATGAAGCAGGCAGAACCTTGTAGATCTATAGTGGATTCGGTGAGTTTGGAGTTTATCTGCTGATAGTGTTCCATTCTGGAGGTACGCAATGATCTCATCCATCCATGTTGGGTCCATTTCCGTTGGACAAACGGGTTTGGCGACCTCAATGCTTGGTTTGGACAGAAATTCCAGGAGTATATTTCTGTCTGATATGAAATCAAAAGTCGAAGCAAGATTGACTAAGGCATCAGCTTTTCTGTTTTCTTCTCTGAGGATCTGTTGAATGGTGAACTTTTTGATCTTCTGAGTTAAGCATTTGACTTCATCTAAATAAGCTGCCATCCGTATGTCCCTGGCGAGGTAATCTCCCTGAACTTGGTTGACCACTAGTTGAGAACACTGTAGGCTTCAATTGACTGAACTCCCAATCTTGTGGCGACCCGTAATCTGGCGAGGAGTGCTTTGTACTCAGCTTCGTTGTTGGTGACTTTAAACCCAATCCGTATAGCGTATTCCATCTGTTCACCTGTCGGGGTTTGGAGAACAAGCCCTGCACCGCATCCGTGTTGATTGGAAGACCCATCTACAAACAATGTCCATTTCTCAAACTCTTTCCCCAAGCTATCGAGGTTGTTCTCCGAGCTGCTATCGAGGTTCCTTGTTAATTTTGGAATCTCTGCCTCCGAGAGGAATTCTAGATCGGTCTCGTGAGTGGATTCAACCACGAAGTTGGCTAAAGCTTGGGCTTTTATCACCGTCCTCGGTTTGTAGTCAATATGGAATTCACTTAACTCAATTGACCATTTTAGGAGTCTCCCCGAGGTATTTGGTCGTTGAAAAATTTGTTTTAACGATTGATCAGTCAGCACGGTAATGGGATGGGCTTGAAAATAATGACGAAGTTTTTTGGCAGCGATGAGAAGGGCGTAGGCGAGCTTCTCAATCATTATGTATCTTTTCTCAGCACCCATCAAGATCTTACTAACATAATATACCGATTTCTGGACACAGTCCACTTCACGGATGAGCATGGCACTTACTGCTGTGGGCGAAATGAGAGGTATACGAACAATTCTTCGCCCGTGGTTGGGACCACAAGCAGAGGAGGTGATCCTAAATACTTTTTGAGTTGTTGAAACACTTCCTCCGATTCTTCTATCCATTGGAAGTTCTGATTTTTTCTTAGAATTTTGAAGAATGGTAAATGTTTGTCCGCTGATTTGGAAACAAAACGGTTGAGGGCGGCAATTCGCCCAGTTAACTGCTGAATCTCATGGACATTTCTGGGCGAGCTCATCCTGAGCAGAGCTTGAATTTGGTCCGGGTTAGCTTTAATCCCTCGTTTGGTTACCAAGAACCCTAAGAATTTCCCGGATGATACGCCAAAAATGCATTTCGAAGGATTTAACATCATCCTGTGTTTCCTCAGAATGTTGAAAGCTTCTTCAAGGTTGGCGATGTGGTTGTCTACTTCGAGGCTCTTGACGAGCATGTCGTTTATGTATACTTTCATGGCCTTTCCACTCTTTGAACATCTTGTTCACTAATCTCTGATACGTAGCCCCAGTGTTTTTGAGATCAAATGGCATGACCTTGTAGCAATACAATCCTCGTTCTGTGATAAATGAAGTCTTTTCTATGTCGGGGGGGAACATCTTGATCTGGTGATATCCGGAGAAGGCATCCATGAAACTAAGTAGCTCGTGCTTAGATGTGGCATCGACTATCAAATCAATTTTTGGCAGAGGGAAACTGTCTTTTGGGCACGCCTTGTTGAGATCAGTATAATCAACGCATACTCTCCACTTTCCCCTTTTTTAGGGGCGTCGACGACATTAGCTAACCATTCTGGGTAATGGGCTTCCTTGATAACCTTTGCTCTGACGAGTTTGGTAACCTCCTCGTCGATAACCCTGAGTCGCTCGGGAGCGAATTTCCTTCTCTTCTAGCGAACTAGAGGATTTGCCAGATTGATATGTAATTTATGCATGGCTACCTGGGGATCAATACCCGAGACATCACCTTGTGACCAGGCAAAAATATCAAAGTTTCTTTTTAAGAATTCCACTAAAACACTACGCAATTCGTTGGTAAGTTCTCTTCCGATCATAACGTGGCGATCAGGATATTCCGAATGTATGGAGATTGGGGTAGTTTCTTCAAGGGGTTTGATATTTTCGGTCTCTCGGGGATTCATTAAGACCACCTGTTCCACCTCGTCCCTCAGAAATTCCATCTCGCCATCGTTGATCGGTAATTGCTATTGGGTACTTGGTACTGGAGAGGTTTCGATCTTCATATCCAAAATAAAACATTGTCTGGCCACTTTCTGGTCGCCCCGCACTTCGCCCACTCCTGTCGAGGTGGAAAACTTCATTTTCAAGTGGTACGTTGATGTGATCACCCTTGTTCCCCCTAAAGTTGGGTGACCTAAAATGGCATTGTAGGGAGAAGGGCAGTCTACCACGATGAAGTCCTGCCAAATGGTAGTTTGGCGAGGTTCTATCTCCAAAGTAACAGGCAACTTGACCCATCCGAGCGGATGAGTCAAATTTCCTCTGAATCCTACCAAAGGTGTTAGGAAGGGCTACAATTTATTGAGCCCTAGTTTCATCTTTTCGAATGCTGAAATGAAAAGAATGTCAGCCGAACTTCCATTATCGACCAAAATTCTTTGGACGGTAAAATAGGCGATGATGTCTGAAACGACTAAGGCGTCGTCATGAGGTAGGTGCAGGCCTCTCAGGTCATCATTGTTGAAGGTGATTGGTTGGTGGATATCGACCATTGGCGAGGAAAGATTGTAAACTTCTTCGGATAGCCTGTCAGCACTTCTGGCGTGCCTCTTTCTGGACGAATTCGAACTTCCTCCCGATCCAAACCTGCCGTGTATTACCTGAATGTCTCCAGCAGTAGGTCAATTGTTGCCGTATCTTCTTTCCGGTGAATTGGGGGAAGGGCAATCACCAACATACTTTCTCAGATACCCTCGTTTGATGAGGTCGGCTATTTGCTCCTTCAGATGAAAGCAGTCTTCTGTGTTATGGCCATGGTCTCGGTGAAACTCGCAATATTTATTTTTAGTTCTCTTCCGGGGATCAGTCTTGATTTTCGAGGGCCACTTGACGAACTCTTCATGCTTGATCTCTGTAAGAACTTGGGCAATAGGAGCATTAAGTAGGGGTAACACCAGCTCTGTGCGGCGAGGTGGGGTACGAGGTCGCCTATCATTGGTCAGTCTCGAGTCTTGATTAGGCTTCTTGCTCCTCCGTTCATTGTCCCTATAATCAGATCGCCTTGTATCGGGCTCTTTTCTCTTATGGTCATCCTTTCCTCTTCGCCTTCGTTTGGCTTCGGCCAATTCCTCCGCGGCGATGTACTTATCGGCTTTACTTTGGAGAACGGACAATGTCTCCAGAACATTCTTGGACAGAGAATCGAATAAGGGACCTGGGCGAAGCCCCTCCATCATTGCCATGACGACCACTTTGTCACTGGGATCTTCAACTTCTAATATGGCCTAGTTAAATCGTTTCACATAATCTTTCAGGGTCTCCGTTTCCTTCTGGTGGATAGTGAAAAGGTGGGATGCATTCTTCTGCCTGACCCTGCAGCTTATAAAATTGACGATGAAAAGTCTGCTCAGATCACCAAATGAATCGACGGTTCCGAGAGATAACTTCCGGAACCACGACCTCGCCGATCCCTTCAGTGTAGCAGAAAAAGCTTTGCACAAGACTTCGTCCGAGTATCCTTGGAGATGTATCAGGTTTTTATAGGAATCCAGGTGATCCATAGAATCTGTTTTGCCCACGTAGATCCCGAGCTGGGTAGGTAGTTTGAATCTGGATGACACCTTGGCTCTAATTATTCTCTGGGTGAAAGGTGGTTCAGTTTGTCTGATTAAAGCGTCAATGGTTATCGGGGCACTGGTCCCCGTGTTGATGGCGTCCAAGCGGGCGTCTAGATCCCTAATCTTCTGGGAAGTGGATATATCTTGGCGCCCTGATTCCTGATAGACCCGATGAGGAGATCTACCTCGCCTTACACCTTCGCTTTCTAGCCCTGGCGTCTTGCTGGATGATGATCCTGACAATGGGCTTCTTGGGCTCCTCTCTTGTCGAGGGCGAGGACTAGGAGAATGACGGCGTCTGTCTTGTCCGGTGCTATGGTGACTTTGAGATTCATTCCCTGATAGATGAGAACGACGAGCAGCCGGAGGAGGTGGCGGGCGATTATTCGTGGTGAGGTGCTGTATGAGGAGGGTGTTATTTTCGTTCATGATTCTCATCTGTTCGGCCATCCCACGTATCTCATGATGAAGGCCCTCTAGATCTGGAGCTTGGCTAGCGTTAGCCATTGGATGGGATCTGTTCTCTAGAGGGCTGCTGGTGCTTGGTCTAGATAATAATCGGCTGCGCAGGTGCATAGGGTAAAGAGAACTATCGTTCCCACAGACGGTGCCAAACTGTTGTGGTAAAAATCTGGGAGAGCAACCAACAGTCAGAATTGCTCCTCGATCTCGGCGCTGGACCTCGGCTTAACTGGGGCAACCTGCACAGCAACGAGCAAAAATAATCGGCCGGGGTGAGGCTGCTCAAAACCCTTCCAGCGTATGAATCAGACCAAGGAACTGTTGTGGTAAAAATCTGGGAGAGCAACCAACAGTCAGAATTGCTCCTTGGCCTCGGCGCTGGACCTCGGCTTAACTGGGATGACCTGCACAGCAACGAGCAAAAGTAATCAGTCGGGGTGAGGCCGCTCAAAACCCCTCCGGCGTATGAATCAGACCAAGGCGACCAGGAGATAAATTAAGGCAGTATGGAGAGCATGACAATAAGTGTATGTGGTGCCTGTGTTGAGCGTACCTTTTTGGGTGTGGGGGAGCCGCCTTTATATAGACGGAGTACTGAGCCGTGTCAGTGTATCATGGCGAGTTCCTCGGAAGAATAAGCATGGAAGGATATCCCAATAGAATCTGGAGAATAATTAGGAGGCTGCCAACTGGTGATCAATCCGTAATTATAGGCGTTGTTATGGAGCTGAAGTCTATTGGAGACAGTTCTCTTGTAGAGGTGGAACTCTTCATGGAGATGGACTCCAATTGGGCAGAGGAATGACGGAGGAGGAGTCTCATGGCAACGGACTTCTAATGGAGATGGAATCCTTTTGGAGAAACAAGTCTGTTGTGGAGACGTATCTTCTAATGGAGATGTATCGCCTTGGTCTGATTCATATGCCGGAAGGATTTTAAGCGGCCTCACCCCAGTCGATTACTTTTGCTCGTTGCTGTGCAGGTCGCCCCAGTTAAGCTGAGGTCCAGCGCCGAGGCCGAGGAGCAATTCTGACTGTTGGTTGCTCTCCCAGATTTTTACCACAACAAATTGTACTTTCACGTCCTGAAAAATTTAGTACATATTCTACGCCCAAGCATATATGCTTGGAAAAAATTCTAATAAGACAAAAAAATGTAGCTAATTTGTTTGAGTAGAAACTATTTTTTTAGTAATTTTTTTTAAATCAGATAAAAAAAAATTATATTTTCAAATTTCTCATGTCAAGAGGAACTAAAAAATATAAAATTTTGATCAAATAATGAACAAAGTTCACTAGAGACGATAAAACTCAAAGTCCAAAACAACTAAAAAATTTCAAAAAATTCTAGGACAAACTAAACCTTAGGTTAATCTTTTTTTTTTTTTTTAATTTATAAAAAAAAAAACTAATGAATGCGAGTGATTTAATACTCTAAAAAACTACTCATTGAAAGTGGCTAATATATAACATATTATATGGTATTCATACTAAAATTTAAATAATCTATTTTCAACAACTTTCCATAAGATGTGCAACTCTTTATGGTGGATAGGTCCTAAATAAGAGCAAAATCAAGTCACTAGATAAGGTTTTACACTGTCTGAGTGTCAAGCAATATGTGAACATAAATGAATTAGAAAAAATATCTAATATGTATATTTTTGGGGGGCAGGTTGGAGGACTACATGAGTAAGATATTGGTACCCCTTAATCTGCATGTTGAGCGTCTGCAGGCTTATTCTCTATCCCTACTCAATTTTTATTTATGTGAATACAATAGTTAGATAGGAACAATTAAATGCATAATTAGATGGGCAGCTCTTTTTGGTTTAGTTTTCAGAATTAATGTTACAAAATAATTTTTTAGAGATTATTTTTTAGAACAAAAACATTCATTATTTTGTATAATATTCTTTCTTTAGTAAAAATAATTTTTGGCAGTGGCTGCGGTGGTGGTTGGTGGGTGTGGTAGTGTTGGGCGTTAGAGGGGGTGGTAGTGGGTGGTGATGGTGGCAAATATATAATTGAGTTAATTGGACAAGTTATGTTTTACTTTAAATAAATGAGTTGTATTGGGTTTGGATTGTAATCATGTTAGTAAATGACCCATTAATAACCCAACCCATTTATGTCCTGCCCAAATTAACCCAAACTCACCCATTTACCATCCCTAATATCAGCTTAACCATTCATGGTAAATGACATGTCTAACCTGATTTGGCGCACGTATGATGTATATGGCAACTTAACATCAAATTCTTCCTACTTCCAAAGAATGAAGCAAAAACCACAAACATTTGCAACATGGTACAAGCAACACAAACTCATAAAAGGATCTGATTTACCGTCTATATAGCATAATGTTGCTG
>BRYE01000016.1:12834497-12841997 GCA_030159115.1 Actinidia arguta var. hypoleuca | reverse complement strand
GGTAAGGCAAGGCGTTAATGTGGTTTTCAAAGAGCCAATCTATAAACTCCTTGCCTGGATCCAAGATAAGCCATACTTCAAAAAATTAGAATCAATGGGAGGTGATCCCAAGAGACACAACTAGTGTTGGAAGTGTTCCTACCACGATGAGAAGGGACACAAGACCAAAAATTACCAAGCTCTAAAGGCTTTTCTGGATCAACTGGTCCGAGAAGGGCACTTGAAAGAGTTCGTTGACAAAGAAAAATCTAAAGCAGAGAAAATTGAGGTCAGACCAAATCCCAGGTTCAACCAAAGTGACAATGACGAGCAAGCCAAAGCTATGGAAGTAGACGAAGACCTACCCTTAGGCACTATTCACATGATCGGCGGTCAAAATCACCCAAATCTTGAGAATAGGATCCGAGTAGAGATTCGAATGATAAGACAGATACACAAGGTCCTCTCAGTCTAGTTGCCGGCTAAGAAGCCGAGGCAGACATTATCCAAGCTCGAGAGCATTACGTTCACCAAGGATGATTTAGAGAGGGTCCAGCATCCCCACTCCGACCCCCTTGGTCGTCCAGCTCAGAGTGAACAACTACGACGTTAAGAGGATCTTAGTGGACACGGGAAGCTCGGTCAAGGCAATGTATTATGATTTGTTTAAGAAGTTAAAATTACTAGAGTCAGAATTAAAACGTGCCCGAGCTCGTTTGGTTGGTTTTAATGCTCGGTCTCATTTGCCTTTGGGGACCGTAACCCTCAAAGTGCGAGCTAGTTTCCAATAGTTAATGACAGAGTTTGTGGTTGTCGATATACCATCTCCATATAACACCATTGTTGGCAAAGATTGGCTGCACAAGATGAAGGGATTAGCTTTGACGTTGTATCAAATCATCAAGTTTGTCACTCCCCACAGGGAAGAGACCCTTTACGGAGATCAGGTGGCGGCTAAATAGTGTAACCTCACCACGGTCTCTACTAAGGCAGCCATGAAGGTGGTGCAATTAATCGAAGAGGAAACAAAAGTCTTGGAAGATTTAGGTCGGGATCCTGCAGCAAAGGTCATGAAAGACTTGATACGCTATGAGCTGAATGAGCCAAGCTCGAACCGTTTCTCTTCTCACAGGTGCAAACCAGGAGGGACATGAGAGAAACCGAACTCATCTAGTTCCTAAAAGAAAATGTCGAGGTTTCGCATGGCATGGATGCCATACGAAATGCCTGGGGTAGACCCTAACTTCATCAAGCACGAACTTAATGTGCTACCGGGTGCCCGATTGGTTAACAAAAAGGAAGGAGATCAGCGCCTGAACATGTGGATGTAATGAGAGAAGAGGTCAAAAAACTTAAGGAAGCGAATGCTATCACGAAAGTTCTATACCCGAGCTGGTTGTCCAACACGGTCATGGTAAAGAAGAAGACCAGCAAATGAAAGGTTTGCATCGACTTCACCGGCCTAAACAAAGCTTGTCCGAAGGATTGCTTTCCATTGCCAAAGATCGATCAGCTGGTCGACTCTACCTCAGGCCATGCTCGGATGAGCTTCTTGGACGCTTATCGGGGTTATCACCAGATAGTAATGCACGAGCCAGATCGAGAAAAGACTGCCTTCATCACCCCCCGAGGCGTGTTTTGTTACAAAGTCATGCCCTTTGGGCTAAAAAATGCTGGGGCCACCTACCAGAGGATGATCACCAATATGTTTGAACCAATCATGGGTAGAACTACGGATGCATACATCGACGATATGGTGGTAAAGAGTAGAAAATAATCGGTACGGGACTTAATTGAGGTATTCGCCACAATCAAGACGCATAAATTAAGACTCAACGCAGAGAAGTGCGCAATCGGGATAAGCTCGGGAAAGTTCTTGGGGCACTTGGTTACTAGGCAAGGGATAAAAGCGAACCCAGAGCAAATTTCGACAATCAACAACCTCGTCAGTCCAAGGAATGCAGAGGAGGTCCAGAAGCTGATTAGGATGGCAGCAACACTCAACCGTTTCATTAGTAAGTCTTCTAATAAATGCCACCTATTCTTTGTACTCCTTCGCAAAATCACGAAATTCTCCTGGAATGAAGAGTGCGAGCTCGCACTCCAACAATTCAAAAAATACTTGAACGAACCATCGCTACTTTCCACTCCAGACGAGGAAGAGCTGCTCTACGTCTGCCTCGCCATTTTGGAACACGCCGTTAGCTCGGTGACGTTAAGGGAGGTAGACGAAGAACGGCGCCCAATCTACTTCGTTAGTAAAATGTTCACTGATTGCCAAATGAGGTACTTGCCATTGGAAAAGCTAATTCTAGATCTGGTCTTAACTTTGTAGAAACTCATGCATTATTTCCAAGCACACCCAATTGCTGTGTATATCGAGTTCCCATTGAAAAATATTTTTTCAAAAGTAGACCTATCTAGAAGACTTTCTAAATGGGCTATTAAGCTCGGCCAGTCTGATATTAAATTTTTGCCAAAGGCAGCAATCAAAGGACAAATCCTTGCCGACTTTGTTGCTGAGTTCTCCCCCTGAGCCGTGAGTCAAGAGCAAGAAAATTTTGCGTCTGTACACAGGAGGGAAGAAAGCTCGAATGTGAAGTCAATCGATACCCAAGCAAATGAGACTCAGTCGGCCTGAAAGAATCACGAGCCTATCAAAGAATCGTCCACCAATTCAAAAAACATCAACACTGACGAAATCTCTAGGGTTCCAGAGATTATTACAGAACCACCCAAGGTCAATCCAAACACGGCGTGGGTGATGTTAGTAGATGGAACAAAGAATAGCAAGGGGGCAAGGGCGGGCGTGGTCCTAAAAAGCCCAGAAGGGGCGACTTTTGAACACTGCCTCAGGCTAAACTTCCATGCCAAAAACAACAAAGCTGAATACGAAGCCTTTATTGCGGGACTTCGGTCCGCCAACAAATTAAAGGTCCCCGAGCTCCACATATTCAGCGATTCGAAACTCGTAGTCAATTAGGTCATGAGCAAATTTGAAGCTAGTGGAAGGCTAAATATCTGGTAGTTGTGAAGAATTTCCTCACCGAATTCAGAATAGTGAAAATCGAGCAGGTGGGGAGGGACCTGAATTCACACGCTAACACTCTTGCAGGCTTGGCGTCTGTCTATGAAGGAGAAATTGGACAAACCATCGCAGTGGACTGCATCTCGACTTCCAGTCATAAAGTATCTTAGGAGTCAGTCCTGGTCAACACTGAATTGGGACCGAGCTGGATGGACCCAGTTGTAAATTTTTTGCAACACGATAAACTATCGAAAGACAAAAAGGAGGCGCATAAACTCAGAGTTAAGGCTGCACGATTCTAGATCTTACCCTCCGGGAACTTGTATAAAAGATCATATTTGGGACCGTATTTATTATGCGTACACCCGAGCCTGGTAAAGGACGTACTCTTTGAGTACTCTTTGAGATTCGTGAAGGCATGTGCGAACTACACTCAGGAGGAAGATCGTTGGCTCATCGAGCTCTCACCCAGGAATACTGGTGGCCCTACATGCAAAAAGATGCCCAAGTGTATGTTCGCCAAAGTCCCTCCTGATAGCTCCCACGCCCATGAGAAGACTCCGGTCGAATGGTGGCAGGCTACCGGCCAGGCCATAGGAGCATGACTGGGTTAGCCGCCTATTCACTAACACGGAGGACGACGCATATGAGTGCACGTCGGGCTGCAATCTTTCGGGTGACAAGACAGCTAGTGCATTAAGGCAAGCGCCGAGCTGGACTATAAAAAGGAGAATTGTTGTTATCACAAAGGTACACGACTTTTGGACCCTCAGAGTTTACATACACTTTCTCTCTCTATACGCACCACCTCCGGTTATCTAACTTGACCGTCGGAGAGCCGTTTACCGAAAACAGCTCCGGCGGCCTATCTCACTATTTCTGTGCTGCAGCTAAGGAGCTGCCGAACTGCCAATAGGCACCAGCCTTTACAACCATTGCAGGTCCTCCGTAGGTGTCTATGCTGGATTTCCTGTCTCTCATCTCTCTCACAAGAACCACACAAACAACTTATTTTTAGGGCATTTAAGACTCTTGTTGCCTGTGAAGCAACAAACACTGCAATAGTGATAGTTGCCATGCAGAATAAGAAAAAATAACGGCCTCCATGGAGAGAAGAAAGAAAAAGAAGGGTTCTTGGTTTAAAAGAGCAAACAAACATCAAATTATGAAATGTCAACAACAATTGGAGAACAAGTACAATAAAAAGAAAAAGAAAAAAAGAAGGGTACTTACAAATATCGAGACCAATCCAAATCTAAACATAAAAAGAGGATAACTGGCTTGAGATGCTTTTCTTTCCTTTGTTTTGGAGAGAGTGTTTTTTTTTCTTTATTTTTGTGTCTGGATTAGTCTATGTTTGCTAGAACAAACTATGTAGAACAATAGTTTAAGTCTTAGAATCAGGCAATCAAAATGGTGCATCTTTTTAGAACAAATTATAGCCCATTAGTTACGTTTGAGTTTTTAACCTCTAAAGAATGTTATAACCACCGGAGGTCGTCACCATAGCCAGTATTATAGTTAATAATTCAGCTCCAGCTTAAAGGCCTTAGTGGGCTAAGTTTTATTCTTTTACACTGTTTAGGGGTGAGAAGCATCTTGCTAAAAGGAAAACAAACTACTAGAAATTGCCCCAAGCCACCTCCCAATGGACTTATCTTCCAAATCAAACCAGTTGTTCAAATCCACCACCTAATTAACTTAAAGACAATCTAACAATCACTCTTAACACGGAAAAACATCAATCAAATCCATTAAGATCCCCTAACCAAGAAAAAAAAATCCTAGTATGTGGGCCAAAGGCCAACGGGTGGGCTTGGTCAGACCAACCTCTGTGGACCAAAGGTCCCTTATTTTGTGTTACCTCGTCACAATGTACAAGAGAGCTAAACCATTCAGGCTAATGCTAACTTCAAGCTTCATGAAAATGAAAACATCTATTCTTTTTCTTTCTCTCCTCCTCCTCATTTCAACTTTTGTATTTTGTGAGTGAAAAGGAAGTACTTGTAATCACTTCTAATGCATTAAGACTTGGCCTAATACATTCTGTTTGATTTCTAGTGTAAGATGTGAGGTATTTGTGTTCCAAAACTTCACCTTGGCTTGAAATAATAGATTTTATATTAGTATAAACACAATAAATGTTAAATAATCTATATTCACACACAACAAGTTTTATAATATAACATACATCTATAAGTGAACTTTATGGAGGTGGACTCATTCTACCTCAAGCTCTCTCATTAATTCATACCAAGGTTTTAAATATGGATCAAGTTGTAAGTATCAAATTTTTGGACCTTCCATATCGATACTTGTCAATATAAAGGTCGATACCGATATGCTTCCTAATACCCCTATTCAAGCTTGATCAAATATACAACCGAAAGAGCTTCAACCAACTACAACAAACAAGCAGAGCTCAAGAGTTGGGCTTATTCCATCTCAAGCTAGCTGCTTTACTTATTGATCTCAAATTTCACACTCAAACTTAACTTGAATGAAAACCGAATGCACTCCAACATGTTGCAAACAAAAAGCTCGAATTGCTTGTTGACAACTTGTTCATATGAAACCTACTTGAATCGTTTGCCTTCTTAGGGGAACCAACCCGGGAATGGGATTTGTGTAAAACGAAGGATGGCTCCGGTGAACTACTTCCAACTGATTATCGGACTAAGGAACAAAATCAATCTATTGTACACATTAAACTCTCATAACATTAGTTCTAATACATACTAACTCTTTCTACAGGAAAGCTGCCATCGAGAGTGCAATTATCAAATAAGCGTTTTGCAACTATAAAATTAATATTTCATCCAATGAGTATAAAGAAACTAGACTACTTACAGAAATCTTTATTTGGCTTGCCAACGGACGCTAATGACACTAGGTATATTTTGTGCCCAAGTAATCCTAAGAAGAGGGAATGTGGTAGGACTGGAAAACACCAAATAATCAACTTCAAATAAGTTTGGAGCCAGGTAAATTCTAGGTACCCTACCATAATTTTCTTTTTCTTTAGATCAAGTGTTTGGATATTGGATTTGTGGAAGAAAACGAGAAGAAAGACAAAAGACGTAACGAATATCTTAGTGGGATGAAACTAGGGATAGAAATGGAAGCATATCAGTATTTGCAAATACACTAGTATAGAATCAGGGATTCATGGGAAGCTCTGAAAAATATTAAGTTTATCACATCTCCTTGCACGTTCACATTGTCGTAGCTAACCATTGCGTTCTCCTCTCTCCATTGACAAGGTCAGTCCTGGGCTAAAGCCACCAAAGCAATCACTTTAGACCCCAAATTTTGAAAAAAATTTAGGGCTCCAATTGTTTAGTATCTTTTATATATGTTCAATTTTTTTTTTTTTAAAATTATGAATGGCCTAATTTACAAGTTCAGGGGGCAAAAAAAGGCATGGAGAGCAAAATGTAATTAAAAAAAATTAGAGAAACTAAACTGAATATATTAAAATAAAGGCATGGGGTGCAAAATATAATTTTAATAAATATAGGGACTATACTGAATATATTAAACCAAGTCATGGAATACAACATATAATATTAAAGAATATAGCCTCTAAATTGAATACATTAAAGCTTATTCTTCTTTCTTTTTTTTTTATAATATCTCCCATAATTCATTTACACGTTCACATTCCAGTCTTTTAAAATGGCAAACCTAATACCCCAATTATCTCCTTTACCTACCATGGTGCCCTAGCCCTAAATTTTCTTTGAGCATTTTTCATTTACGGCATTCGCAAATTAGACACCAGAGTTTTATGCATGAGGCATCATCAAACCTCAATTTCAAACTCTACTAGTATGATTAAAGATTCAACTTCAAGTATATATAATATCAATCTACAATAGAAAAAGATATGGCTAAAAAATTTGATTATACTAGCTTAGGAAAAAGCTACAGTAAACACCCCTTATTTGGCGTGTATGGTGCACAATCCATTTAATAGTCATTAGATTAGAAACTTTTAATATGGACTTTTAAATAAATTAATATCTAATAATGACAATATGAATAGCCGGTTAAACTTGCTTTTATGAATCATATTGGTTTGATTATGAATAGTATTGATTTGGTTATGAATTTTTGTGACCATTGTTGTGAGATATTTTTTATAAATTGTATTGGCTATATTATGAATCAAAAATTAATTTTATGAGAATTTGTGGTTAAATTATATTTTAATCTAGAATTGGAGTCCACATCAGAATATGTGTCAGCGCCTTTATAATATATTATGGTTTAGTTATGAATTATTTTGGTTTAATTATGAATGATTGTGACCATTGTTATAAATTAATGTAACTTCAAACAATGAATTAGTTCACTTTAAATAATTAATTTCCGTGCAGCCTACCAATTAAAGAGGAAATTACTTTTATAAATTTTATTGGTTTGGTTATGAATTATTTTAGGTTAGTTATGAATAGTTATGGCAAATGTTATGTATTAGTGTGGCTTCA
>BRYE01000016.1:12814497-12826997 GCA_030159115.1 Actinidia arguta var. hypoleuca | reverse complement strand
ACATGGTCTTCTTCCTGAGGTGATGGATCATTCAAGAGGTGCAAGAAAAGTGCATCAGACCATGAAGATTGGATGAGGTAGGGCATCAATGCAGTTTTTGAGGAACCAATTTACAAGCTCCTCAGTCGGATTCAAGACAAGGCATACTACCAGAAGCCTGCCCCTATAGGAGGAGATCCCAAGAAGCGCAACCAACGATAGAAGTGTGCCTTCTTGGAAGAGCCCTTAAGACTTTTCTCGATTAGCTCGTTTAGGTTGGACACCTAAAGAAGTACGTCGATCAGAAAAAGACTAAGGCATAGGAAGTTGAGGTCAGACCCAATCCAAGGTTTGACCGAGGCAATGACAAAGGAGATGATGCCTTGAATGAAGACCTACCTCTGGAACTATTCACATGATTGGATGCCCAAATCACCACGATGTTGAAAATAGGATACGAGGGGAGATTCGCATCGTTAGAAAAATGCACAAGGTTCTCCAGGTTCAATTAGAGATGAAGAAGCCAAGGCAGGGCACATTCGAGCCAGGAAGCATCACATTTACCAAAGTTAATCTTGAGAGGGTCCAACATCACCACAACTATCCTTTGGTCATCCAGTTGTGGGTCCACAACTACGATGTGAAAAGAATTATGGTGGACACTAGCAACTCAGTTGAGGTGATGTACTATGATTTATTCAAATCGCTTAAATTGTCAGCAGCTGACTTAAAGCCTACTTGAGCTCCATTAGTCAGGTTCAACGCTCAGTCTCACTGGCCATTGGGAACTATAACCTTCAAAGTTCGAGCAAGTTCCCAAGAGTTGGTGATAGAGTTCGTTGTGGTTGATATCCTCTCCCCCTATAACACAATTGTTGACCGAGATTGGTTGCACAGGATGAAAGGAGTTACATCCATGCTGCACTAGGTCATCAAGATTGATGTCCCTCGAGGCGAGAAAACCCTTTATGGGGACCAAGTGGAAGTCAAACAATGCTATCTTGCCATGGTCTCCACTAAGGCTGCCATGAGAGGTGTGATTGGTTGAAGAGGAACGTAAAGTTCTGAAAGATGTTGGCATGACCCCCAAGGCCAAAGTTGTGGAGGATCTCGTGCATTATGATCTAGATGAGCCAAGCTCGGACTACTTCTTTCTCACTAATTCAAACCTGAGGGAGCAGGAGAGAATTGAGTTCATCAAGTTCCTAATAGCTAACATCGATGCCTTCACCTGGACTCCATATGAGATGCCCAGGATTGACCTAAGCTTTATCAAACACGAGCTGAACGTCATTCCTGAGGCCTATCCAATGAAGCAACGAGGTAGAAGGTCTACAACTGAGTTTGTAGACGCATTGATAGAGGACGTCGAGAAACTGAAAAAGGCAAGTGTTATTATGGAGTTCCTTACCCTAATTGGCTATCCAACACAATTGTGGTGAAGAAGAAAATGAACAAGTGGAGAGTACGTATCGTCCTAAAGACTATTTTCCTTTACAAAAAATTGATCAACTGGTGGATTCTACTTTGGGTCATGCTCAAATGAGTTTCTTGGATGCATACTAAGGTTATCACCAGATAAAGATACATAAACCTGATCAAGAAAAGACTGCCTTTATCACCCTCACGGCATATTCTGCTACAAGATCATGCCATTTGGGTTGAAAAACACTAGAGACACATATCATCGAATGATCACCAAGATGTTCAAGCTGCTTATGGGTAAAAAAACCATGAATTCTTACATCGATGACATGTTAGTCAAGAGCAAACGAGAACCGGATCATTTGAAGGACCTTGTTGAGGTATTTGTAATTCTAAAATAACATAGGCTGAGGCTGAACACAGCCAAGTGCACCTTTAGAGTGAGCTCGGGCAAATTCTTAGGGAACTTGGGAACTTGGCGAGGAATTGAGGCAAATCTAGAGCAAATTGTGGTAATCAATGACCTTGCCATCCTGAGGACTACGAAGGAGGTTCAAAAACTAACTAGAATGGCGGCAATATTTAACTGATTTATTAGTAAGTCTTTTGATTAATGTCGTCCAATTTTTCAACTCATTCGCAAAAATACAAATTTTTATGGAATAAATAGTGCGAACTTGCATTACAACAATTCAAATAATACTTGACTAAACCACCACTTATTTCCACTCTGGATGAGGGGGAAATGCTCTACGTCTACCCCGCCGTCTCTGAACACACTGTTAGCTCGGTGTTGTTAAGAGAGATAGATGGAGAGCAATGCTTGATCTACTTCGTTAGCAAAACATTTAAGGATTGCTAAACGAGGTACCTGTCGCTGGAAAAATTGGTACTAGCCTTGATGTAACCTCGCAAAAACTCATGCACTATTTTCAAGCGCATCCAATTGTAGTGTATACCGAGTTTTTACTAAAAAATATTTAATAAAAGTAGATTTGTCTGGGAAATTGTCTAAGTGGGATGTCGATCTCGAAAAATTTGACGTAAATTTTTTGCATAGAGGAGCAATCAAAGGCCAAGTCTTGGCTGATGTTGTTGCGGAATTCTTTCCCCGAATTGTGAGTCCAGAGCTGGGCTGCCCCACTTCTGTACAGTAAGGAAGGGAGCTCTATAGGAACATCAACTTCAACTAAACCAGTACCTGAGGGTCCTGAGGCTTGTAAGGAACCACCTTAGGGTGCAGAGGAATCCATTGTCGAGAATATCACTAAGGGTCCTGAGATTCACAAGGAACCACCTCAGATCGATCGTTCCACGACCTGGAAAATATATGTTGATGGAGCAAAAAATAGTCTGGGTGTAGGGGCAGACATTGTTCTAAAAAGTCCTGAAGGGGAAAAAAATAGTCCGAGTACGAAGCTTTAATTGCTGGACTTTAGTCTACTAGCAAGTTTTAAAGATTCCCAAACTCTATATTTTTTAGTGATTCAAAGATGGTGGTCAACCAGGTCACTAGAAATTTGGAGCTCAAGGAGCAAAGATGACTAAGTACTTGACAATCACGAAAACCCTCCTCACCAAATTCAGAGCAGTTCAGATCGAGCTAGTGAGGAGGGATTTAAATTCACATGCAGATGCACTACATGCATGATATCAATTTTTGAAGGAGAAACTGGTCGGACCATCGCAGCAGACCCAATAGAATGTTGTCGCTCTTCTTGAACAACAAGATTAAACACCTTCGAAATAGAGGGTAATGGGTCAAGCATCAAAATCTGTCCACGCATCCCAGCATAAGATTCATTTAAGCCCATCAAAAATTGCATAACATACTCCTGTTGTTGATAATCCATCCATGCTTTCATACCTCCACATCGACAATTGGGATGGGTTGAAAATTCTTGAATTCATCCCAAAGTATTGATATCAAGAGAACCTTGAGAAAGACCATGCAACTGTTGTTTGATTTGAAAAATGCGTGGGGCATTACTCTGATGAAATCGATCATGCAGATCTGACCAAACGACTTGAGCACTGTCAAGGTAGAGGAGACTATCAGCAATCTCTTTGGAAACAGCATTGAGGAGCCAAGATGTAACCATACTGTTACATCGAGACCAAACACCAGCGAATGCATCCTCTTGATTTGGATGTCGAAGAGTACCATCAACAAATCCAAGCTTATTATTGGCATTAATAGCCATAAGCATGGCACGACTCCAAGTATTGTAGTTGGCACCGATGAGAATGTGAGAAACAAGAACCAAACCTGGATGATCACCATTATGGAGAAAGAGAGGACTGGGCATTTTCCATGGAAGAAGGGTCATACTGAGATGTATTCATAGAGGAAGAAGGGGGTGAGTGGCTGAGAACGATTGTTGTTGTTACCACCACAGGCCATATTTAGAGAAAAACAAGAGGAGCAGCAAAAGATGTTCGCTCTGATACCATATTAGAAAAGGAGAATTGAAACGAAAAAGGGCATATTCTCATTTCCACCTCTATCTGAAGATACAACGAAGAGAGAGAGAGAGAGAGAGAGAGAGAGAGAGAGACTATGTGCTGTATTTAGAATATTCTATAGCTGTCCTAATACAGCAAGCATAACAAAAAGAATATCCTCATATGCTAATAGTCTGCTCACTTTCCATTCAAATGTTTCAATGGTGAATTTTACCCACTTTTCTTGTAGACGTTCTTCATTTCCTTCCATGTATTTTTTTTTTTTTTTTTTTATATTGCGTACTATTTTTATTTTTTTGTATTTATAGAAAGGGTTCGCAGAAGATGTGAAGCTAAAATTGCAGATAGCTTAACCAGACAGGAAATGCTGGGAAAAGATTTGCAAGATGTTTCTCAAGGGGAGATAGACAAAAAGATTGTTATCCCTTTGGTTTCCTCAAAATTGTGTTGTTTTTTTTTTTTTGGTCTTTTGGTACTACACCAAAATGAGTTTAATTAGGTCAAGGAATCCAATAGTGTAAAAGATTTCATAGTGAAGTAATGTATTGAAAGTTGCATTGGGTTTAAGAATTCTGAAGCATGAGATTTAGCACTATGAAAGTATTAACTATCAATAATCTAAAGAGAAATACTACGTTCCCCAAATTCAAAATCGATAGTAAGATATATTTAGTTATGCGACCTCACATACTTAAGCGAATGTAATTTATTTATTTTAAATTCAGATAATTTTCTTAGTCTAAATTCAAGAACTGTGGCATTGTTACTCATCTAAAAGTTTGAGATGTGAGTATTCACATCAGCCTTACAAAAATTGAGCCAAATTTTAACTTAAAAATAAAATTATATCTTTTATTTTAGCTAGTTGTTTTTCTTTATTTTTTAACTATGCTAAAATAAAAAAAAAAGTAGATAGCCAATGAATAGGTTTTAGTCATTTTTTTTTACTAGTACATGTAGGAAAATTAAATTTGTGGATTATTTTGGCTAGTCTGATGTGGACAAATTTAAAATTTTTACTAGCTAAATTAGCCAAACAAACATGTTTAGCTGTAAGATTTGAACACAAGATCGTGTTGAGAATATAAATAATAAAATTATTAATTTATCTCTCGAAGAGCGTCAAGATGAGTTGAAACATAAAAAAATTGATCAACCGATGAAAAAAAAAAAAATTAAAAAAATCATTAGTTTGAAAAAAAGTTCACTATAGAACAAAAAAATATTTTTGCCCGATAAATTACCTAAATTTTTTGTCTTTAGTATAATTTTTTTTATAAATTTTTTACATTGTCAAACTTCTCTTATCAACCGAAAAGTATAAAATTTTTATAAAATGATAAAAAAAATTCACTTACGAAGGAAAAATTCAAAAGCCAGAGTAACGAATAAATCTCAAAAAAAATCTAAGCCAAACTTAACCTAACCTGAGAGAGAAAAAAAATTATCCTTGATATTTTCTGAACATGCCTTAAAAATGTGGAGATTCATTAGTCAATCTCGGATTTCTTTAAAAAAAAAAAATCAGTGCAAGTTGTTTGATATTTTGGGGCATTAATTTGGCCAGCTTTAACATTTGCAATTGCAACATTTTGTGAATTTAAAACTGGGTAAAGAAGGTTTCACAACATGAAAAGGAAGGCCACAGTGGGCCAGTCATCTGAACTAGGAATTGAGTCTGAAGGGGACTCTTTTTGTACAATTCCAAATGTATATTTAGGAATTGAGTCACACAAGTTCAAACACTTTAGAGTGATCAGTAATTTGGACATTTAAGAATACAGATTTATGGGCATGTCTTTCAAGTTTAGACAAACCGTACCCAATGTCTTATGTATGGATACGTGTCACTATTGATGTGTAAGTTCATAACTTAATATTACACAATTGAATAACTTGTTATGTAACACTCACTAAAGAGTGATTCTTGGAGGGGGGTTAGACTTTTTTTTTCTCTTCACATTATGAAAAGTATTGGTGCTTGTGCTCTGTGAATTGTGTCCTAAATTTGTAATGCTATACAAATTAACAAGCGAAATTTACGAACTACAATGACATTTTTTTGATTTTGATTGTTTGTGATATACTTAGAAACAACTTCTTTATTAAGTGTAGTGACTTTAGCAATCATACGATCCCATAATATTTTGTAAATGGGGCAGGCTTATCTAAAGTTTAAGGTTTAAACTTCAAAGTAAAGTTGGTTGGATGCGGGTTTATCTTGGACCAAACTAAGTGATTTGAGTTGTTCGCCTAAAGTTTGGGGTGGGTTAGAGTTTAGGTCCTCGGAGCCCTGAACCCCTATTAGAGATAAAACTATAAAAAATATCCATATTTATTGAGTTTCTTCACTATATAAATTATGTTTGGAAGTAGCTTTTACTTAAAATTTTGGGATATTGAACTTGCTTGTTCAAGTAAATTACTTTTGTATTCTATGATTGATTATATGCTTTTGCTTTTTCATAAATATACAAGTTGAGTTAAATATTATGGTTATATAATTTTATGTATTTTTATTGTACAATAATGCTTTCCAAATTATTAGAAAAATGATGGAGAAAAACAATCTTAGATTAGATGAGGCAAGGCGGAGCGAGACGGTGACAGGGTAAGCGGGTGTTGTTGTAAATGGGAATGAGATTTGAACCATTACCTCGTCTTGTTGCTATCCCTGTTTACCTTCTAAAGTTTAAGGTTTAATTTTTTTTTTCTGAATTTGAACATTCGAATTCTTCTTGTCAAGAGGAGAACCAAAAAATGTATAAAATTTTAATCATTCTATAAAAAAAATTCACTAAACATGAAAAAACTAAAAAACCAAAATAACTAAAAAAATCTCAAAAAAATATTTATTTTGTAGTAGCTGAACTTATATTAAAATTATTTATTTTAAATGTAAAAATTGAAAAAGGTTCAAAATTGAAACTTCTAAAAATTTAAATTTTTTTTAGATTTTTTAAGTTGTGTTTAGCCCATAGATACACAAATGGGCTGGGTTTTTAAGCCCGCACGATACCCGAACCAATACTGTAGCGATTCGGGAAAGCTCGAACCGTTTGAGTTTGAGCCCGAATCGAAGCCCATTTACTATCGGTTATGGGCTGAGCAGCCTTCATATAGCCTAGCCCGCCATATAGGCCGGCTCATTGGTGCCCGAAGCCTCGCCCTCCCTCCCCGCGCACCTACAACCAAGCCACTGAACCAACCATTCATTCATTTATAAAAATTTTAAATTTTATTTGTTAAAAATTAGAATTTAATAAAAAAAGTAAATAAAAAAAAGTGGACCAACCGGTTCAGATTGAGATCAATCCGTTATTAAAATGGTCCAAATTGGTACTGTAGCGAACCGTATTAATGGGCCAATCTAAACAAAAAATGCGATTAACAGTATGAGTCTGACCCGATTCGTTACTGTAACGGTCTAGACTCAACCCAAACTATGAATGGCCCAGCAAATCGATCCAGCCCGGACAGTCTGTTCGTGTGCCACTACCCATAAACGTAACTTTAAGTTTTGAGAACATGAGATAAATGAATTTGGCATAATAATCGATGTGCAATGTCAACTTCACATTGCATATGATAAGAACCTATGCTCTCCGCCATTGTAGTCAAAAATTGTATGCCAATTAAAAAAAATTACTACAATTTCGGATATTGTACGTGGAAAGCCTGTCCCCTCCTTTCCCAGTCTCTTCCATTGCAACATTTTTGCATATTTTCTTAGTGTTTTTTATTTTAATTACTATTATTTTTTTTTTAACCAAAGAACAAACCTGAGAAACAGATAAAACCTAAGGCCGCAAGGGTTGTTTGGGCGGAGTTTATATCTGGGCTGATGTTTATTTTTTATAACGATATTTAATTGTCCGTTTTGATAGATGTCTTTCAAATAACTTCAAAACAACAAAACTAGTCTTTTTATCCCACTATATTTTTAATTCAAAAAGGGAAAAATTTTGAATTTTTAACTTAGCCCAAACAAGACATAAAACACTCTGAAAGAATGAGTTATAATGGTACAATTGTACAAACAACAAACAAGTTAGGGCAAGCAAATAATGGTTCTTACTTGGCTTGGTTGAATATCTAATGAGCCTTTGAGATTAATCATAGATCTAATTATGTTTTCTAAACTCTTTTCATTTATTCACTAGAATTCATTGATCATTTTAATTCAATTAGATCATGAACTCTTCACCTCGGCTGTCGATCACACGATATTTTATTTATCTCCACTGTGTTGGGCTTTTTTGGGCCCAGTAACGATCCACTTTAATCATGATTTGAGTCGTTCATGTCATGTCTTATTTTCGTATAAAAAAGGGTAATAACAGGTTGGTACTATTTTTACAATTTCATACTATTAAAATTCTCAATGAAAAGCTTAAAATTTTAAAATCTTTTTCACATGTAAGTTTACCTAAGTGCCCTCATCACTTAGGTAAACTTATGTAAAAAAATGTAAATTAAATAAGATCCACATTGAATGTAAACTTATGTAAAAAAATGAATAAATTTTGGTATTGATGTGGGTAAAATAATCACTTATCTACAGTGAGTCGAGTATGTCGCCAAAACACCGATGCAGTCCTGGTCACCCATATTGTACTCACCAAGGGACCACTTTGCCAGTGTATACAAGCCTATCTCTACATCGCCCTTAGGCGAGATCAACTACGTCGCCTTACCAAAGACCACCTCAAGGAAGACTCTATCTCTACAAGGACTCCACCTACTCAAGAATCTGTCTTGATCACTCCATCTGATCAGAGTCCGTCTCCATGAGAATTTTGCCTCTATCGAAACACAATGTCCATCACGATTCCTATGATTACTAGCTGCTCTCCGTATGGCAATCTCCTATTATCTCTCCTACATTTTAGGGATATACTTCTCAAATATGGCTATCCGAAAATCACTTCTGATTATCCTCACACGGATCTCCAGCCTCCACCTATATAAAGGCCTCTCCCCCAAAACAAAAAGGTACGCTCAATAATTCAAATTTAACTGCCACATATTTTCTACTTGGTTTATATTCGCCTTGGTCTGATCTCCACGCCGGAGGGATTTCAAGCGGCCTCACCCGGCCGATCATGTTTGTTCATTGCTACGTAGGTCGCCCGAGTTGTGCCGGTGTTCATTGCCGAGGTATAAGAGCAATATTGGTTGTTGGATTGCTCGCTCCAAATTTTTACCACAACAGGTTGGCGCCGTCTGTGAGAATATTGCCGTTTGTGGGAATATTAACGTCTGTGGGAATATTGAGGTATAAGAGCAATATTAACGTTTGTTGGATTGCGGAGGCAGTCTCTTTTCCCTTGGGGTTATCAGTTACTTTGTCCTTCTTACTGGGAGAGCTAGAGGGACCCTCCCTTGGGCGCTTCTCGCCAATCACCACTCCCTTATCCTGGGAGAGCCCCACAACCAAACCCCCACTTTTGGATTTTTTCACCTTCTCGCTGAGCTTCTTGAGGTTAATTCTTTTCAACATAGCTACAAAATAATACAAATGTAAGACATGAAAATTCAAATGCTAAGAATAGACAAGAGGCAGTACCATCCGATTTAAGTTTAGGGGTAACCTTGAATCCGACCAGGATTCCGATATGTAGTCCGAGCTTGAGCTCGAAACATTGGGTGAAAGTTCTAAGATGGGATCACAAACTTTTTTCCCTGACCATCTTAGCTAGGTCAGATCAGAAACATGAGGTAAAATCCTCTTAAGTTCCTCTCTAGGGGTTCCTAGGTACTCTACTGATTCATCTCGGGAATGGCTGTCTCGCTGAATGTGTTCACCATGGGAAGGGAAGGACTCACCCGCGTCGCCCGATGAGCTTTGTGCTCCACCTTCAGGCCGCTCCTCGTCCTGATTCTCGGACGCCATGGATGCCGAGAAACCAAAAACCCGACGAAAAGATTTTGACTTTAAGAGCGCTGGGACTGAGTAGTGCCTTCTCTTCTTCACTGAGCTCAAAATCTTATAAAAAACACCATGCTCGTCCCCGTATAGCCTGGGAGGGTTGTTTCAATGCTTATCTGAAAAGTATATGAAATTAAATGTTAACTATTTAAACATTTTGGGAGAACAAAAATTATAATAAAAACTAAGACCGATCTGGAATGCCCCATGACGTCGGGACACTTGGGGTACCACCTTCCCGAGATGAACCTTCAGGAAGCTCCCAGTCAGTCCCCGAGACAAAAAAAATTGCTCTTCCAACTTTTGACGTTGTTGGGGTATCCTCTGAAAAGGGTCTTTTCATACCTCGCCTTAAAGTATAAGCCTTTGTCCGGTTTAAGGTTAGTGTTAAGTCTAAGCAAAATCCTAAACTCAAAAAGGGACAAGTCGTATTTGTATACTCGCCACAATGCCATTGCACAAACAATGCTTCGCCACATGTTGGGGACGAGTTTAGCAGGGCATATGTTGTAAAATTGTAAAGTTAACCTAATCATAGGGTGCATGGGGAATCGGAGGCCCGCGTGAAAGGCAACCTCATAAAAGGTCACCTTGCCTTGGCGGGTTGAAGTTATAGTCTCCTCCTACTCGGGGATCCTGATTTGCACGCCTTGAGGAAAAGAATAAGATTCCCTAAGTAAAGTCAGTTCCTCGGGGGTCATAATGTTGATTTTCTTCTCCATTGAGGGATGAATGGCGACCAAAAGTTTTACCTTGACGATTGAGAGATCTTCCATAGGTGATTCAGGAGACAGATTCACTTCGTATGTTATATACAATGATCCTTCTCCTAAATGATCGAACACCCAAGAAGGCAGAAAATCCTCTAAGTCTTCTAAATGACCTACCTCGGACCTATGGGACATAAACTATAAAAGTAAGTGAAAACTAAGGTGAGTTAGGACACTTACTGAGCTTAAGGAGAGAAGGCGGCCACGAATAAGGTCGAGAAAAATTTTGGAATGAGAACAATGGTTTGATAACGCAAGCGTAAAAGTGCGAATAAATGGACAGGCCCCTCTATATATAGAGGATACCAAGGGCTGAGATTTAAATGCTCCAACGTCCTGGATCACGCGACGCCTGAGCTCCCGGGCTCATAACCACCATTCCCGCCAAAAATGTCTCTAACGCTTCGCCGTTCCCGCCAAAAGCATCCTTATGCGCCGCCATTCTATCCGCGACGTCACTTCAACATTTAATGCCCTTATCCACGTGCCAATTTGTCGCAACGCCTTATCACTATGTGGTCGCCTTACCAATAGGCGGTTATCTCATCAAGTTACTCATAAATTCCTCGTCTCATCTCGACATCCCGAGTAGGGGGATACTAATGTGGATAAAATAATCACTTATCTACAATGTCGCCATAACATCGATGCAGTCCAGGTCACCCATATTGCACTCGCTAGGGGACCACTTTGCTAATGTATACAAGCCTTTCTCCAAATCGCCCTTAGGCAAGGTCAACTACGTCACCTTACCAAAAACCACCTCTAGGAAGACTCTATGTCCACAAGGACTCTACCTACTCAAGAATCTGTCTTGATCACTCCATCTGATCAGAGTCCGTCTCCATGAGAATTCCGCCTCTGTCGGAAGATAATGTCCATCACGATTCCTATGATTGCGGGCTACTTTTCGTATGGCAATCTCCTATTATCTCTCCTATATTTTAGGGATATACTTTTAAAACATGGCTATCTATAAATCACTCCTGATTATCCTCACACGGATCTCCAGCCTCCACCTATATAAAGTCTCTCTCCCATAACAAAAAGGTACGCTCAATAATTCAGATTTAATTGCCATATATTTTATGCTCAGTTTATATTTGCCTTGGTGTAATGTATACACTGGAGGACTTTTGAGCGGCCTCACCCCAGTCGATCACGTTTGTTCATTGCTATGCAGGTCGCCCAAGTTGTGCCGTTGTTTAGTGCCGAGGTATAAAAGCAATATTGACTGTTGGATTGCTCGCCCCAAATTTTTACCACAACATGTATAATTAGTATAAATGTAGAAATTTGGTACAATTGATGTAAATGTGCAAATTTTGGTTCAATTGTACAAATTTTATTCTAAATTCAATGCAAATTTTGGTTCAAATTTAAAAAAGATGTTATAATTGTTCAAACATTTGTCAAATTGTGCAATATTTTTTAAAATTATGCAAATTTTAGTCAAAACTATATACAAAAATATCTCAATTGGTAAAAATTATTTGCAAGTGTATTGATTTTGATACAATTGATACACTTTGCCAATGTTAGAACAAGTGTGTAAATTTTGGTTCACGCCTGCAATTTTTTCCAGTGCAAATTTTGGTCTATATTCAGTGCAAAAATTATATCAATTGGCCCAAATATGCAAATTTTTGAAAAAAAAATACAAATTTTTCTATAATTATGCAATTTGTAGTGTAAGTCTGTAAATTTTTATAAAATTGTGCAAAAATTTAGTTTACATTTTGTGCAAAAATTATTTCAATTAATGCAAATTTTTTTACGTAGGTAATGGATAATTCTTTTATTTTGTTGGTGATATTTACACCATTCGTACATGCCTCTAGGCCTTCTGTCATTAGAGTTTTTCATTATAGTCAATATTTTTGGGCATTGTGTTTTCATACTGAGCTTTTTTAATTTTTTTTTAATTA
>BRYE01000016.1:12804497-12809497 GCA_030159115.1 Actinidia arguta var. hypoleuca | reverse complement strand
ACACGGGAACATCACATTCATTCATCTCATCATTGTTTGTTTTGGCATTGGGGTTAGAGATTGAGGTGTTAGATTCAGTGCTTTTGTTAGACACTCTAGTTGGAAGTAGGACAACTTTGTGTTCGACTTCATCGCGTTAGGCATGACGAGTTTTGACGTAATTCTAGGTATGGATTGGCTAACTGGGTATCGGGCTACGGTAGACTGTGTCCGACATCTGGTTACCTTTTTTACACCCGAGGGTGATCGTTTTTATTTTGTGGGGGATCAAGGTTGTGGTTTTGTCACATCGTCTACTAATGTGCGTAGGCAAGAGGAATTGAATTTTCTTTTCTCGGCATGCTTGGTCGATGAGGGTAGCGTAGTTAATGTAGTCTTGCCACCAGTCGTTTGCAGTTTTTGAATGTCTTTTTGGAGGATTTGATAGAGTTACCACGACATCAGGAGATTGGGTTCTCCATTGATCTTATATTGGGCATCGCGCCCATCTCTGTACCACTGTATCGTTTTGCACCGATAGAGTTGCAAGAACTGAAGGTTCAAATTCAAGATTTGTTGGATAAAGGCTTTATCCGACCTAGTGCATCACCATGGGGAGCTTCGGCTTTATTTGCTAAGAAGAAGGATGGATCGCTTAGAATGTGTATAGATTATCGACGATTGAACCGTGTGACGATAAAGAATAAGTATCCACTTTCGAGGATCGACGATTTATTTGACCAATTAAAATTAAAGGGCTCGAATTGTTTCTCTAAGATTGACATGAGATCGGGTTATCATCAATTGCGAATCAAGGAAGGGAACATAGCGAAGATGGCTTTCCGCTCACGCTACAGACATTATGAGTTTCTTGTGATGCCGTTTGGTCTTACGAACGTGCCATTAGCTTTCATAGATTTGATGAATCGTATCTTCAATCAACATCTTGACCGTTTTGTGGTCGTGTTCATAGACGACATCTTAATCTACTCGCCATCGGTTAAGTCGCACGAGGAGCATTTGAGGATTGTGTTGCAGCTGTTGAGAGAGCATCGTTTATATACTAAGTTTAGCAAGTGCGAATTCTAGCTACCTGAGGTGAAATTCATAGGTCATGTTGTTTCGGGGAGTAGAGTGGCGGTTGACTCATCAAAGATTGAGATGGTGATGAGTTGGGAACGGCCAAATACTGTATTTAAAATTTATAGTTTCTTGGGGTTAGCCAGTTACTATCGACCATTTTTGGAGGACTTTTCATGTTTAGCGGCACCAATGACTAGACTTACGAGGAAAGGGATTCGTTTTGTATGGAACGATGCGTGCGAGCATTCTTTTCAAGATCTTGAGAAGAGATTGACTTCAGCACCGACTCTTGTTACATATGAGTGAGGGTTGGGGTATACCGTGTACTGCGATGCTTCACAAGATGCTTTGGGTTGCATGTTGATGCAGTTGGATAACGTGATTGCGTATGGTTCTCGTCAATTGAAGACGCACGACCAAAATTATCCGACATATGACTTGGAGCTTGCGGACGTTATTTTTTCTATGAAAAGTTGGAGGTATTACTTATACGGAGAGCGGTTTGCAATGTTTTCAGATCATAAGAGCTTGAAGTACTTGTTTACGCAAAAGGACTTGAACTTGAGGCAGCAGCGTTGGATGGAGTACATGGAAGACTACGATTTTGATTTATAATATCATCCTGGAAAGGCCAACGTTGTGGCCGACGCACTTAGTAGAAAATCTCTTAGTACTTTGGCAAATATTTCCATTCATGGGTGGCAAATGCTCCAAGATATCAGTGAGTACAACTTATTTCTCAACGAGACTGATGAGTTTGCTACGTTATTCACATTGGCCACGGAGCCACTGATTATTAGTCGGGTCGTCGAGACACAATAACAAGATGTGGAGGCCAAAACGATTTGCGACCATATTGCTAGAGGTGTTGGACCGACATGCTAGGTTTTGCATTCAGACGGGGGTTTAAGGTACAAGTCTAGATTATTTGTACCTAGATACAACATACTTCGTGAGTTACATCATTCGCGACTTGCAATTCATCTTGGAGGGACGAGGCTATATCATGATTTTGTGTCGCCAGTGTTGGTGGAGGCGAATAAAGAAAAATGTTGCGTTGTTCATTTCTAGATGTTTGACTTGTCAACAAGTGAAAGCTGAACATCAGAAATCAGTAGATTTACTATAACCATTGCCAATTGCGAAGTGAAAATGAGAGCATATCACTATGGACTTCGTTATGGGTTTGCCTAGGTCGTTGAGAAGGCATGCCGCCGTTTGAGTTATAGTTGATCGTTTGACTAAATTCACGCATTTTCTTGCAATTCGTCTGTCAAATTCGGTAGAGGACCTTGGAGTCATTTACATTCATAAAATTGTTAGACTTCATGGGGTTCTAGTATCTATCGTTTCAGATAGAGATCCGCGTTTTACATCGCTCTTTTGGAAGGGGATGCAATCCGCTCTTGGATTGGATTTGAGATTTAACATGGCATTTCATCCTCAAACTGACGAGCAATTTGATTGTACTATTTAAATTTTTGGAGGACATGCTTCGGGCATGTGTACTTGATTTCGAAGGATATAGGAGGATCATCTACACTTAGTAGAATTCGCATATAACAATAGTTATCAGACGAGCATAGGGATGGCACCTTTTGAAGCACTGTACAATAGACCTTGTAGGTCACTCGTGTGTTGGACCGATGTTGGGAAAGCAATGCCTGCAAAATTAGAATGGATTCGTGATACGACCAAGAAGGTAGTATTAATTAGGAAGCGTTTACTCATGACGCAGAGTCGTCAAAGGAGTTACGCTGACTGGAGGAAACATCATTTGAAGTTTGCTGTTGGGGATCACATATTCTTGAGGGTTTCACCTAAGAGGGGTTTGATGCGTTTTGGGCATAGCAGTAAGCTATCGCCCAAATTTATTGGACCGTTTGAGATTCTAGATCATATTGGCGTTGTGGCATATCGTCTTGTTTTGCCACCAAGGTTGGCCAATGTACACAATGTGTTTCACGTGTCTATGTTACAGAAGTATGAACCCGATCCTTCACATGTTTTGAATTGAGGAGATCTTGTCATCAATGAGGATGTCACGTATGAAGAGCGACCGATTTGTGTGTTGGACATGAGGGATCAAGTTCTTAGAGGAAAAACCATTCCATTGGTAAAAGTTCTATGGCTTCATCATGGCGTAGAGAAAACTACGTGGGAGCGCGAGTCTGATATATTATAAAAAAAAATTGATAATTAAAAATTAAAAAATTAAAAATTAAATTTTTTTTAAAATGTTTTATCTTGAGTATGACGAAATATTGTATATTACGTAGGTGCATTAAATTTTTGATAAATATAACAATTGCGTAAGTGGGATTTAGAAAATATAATCTTTGTATCTTTGAAATTTGAAAATGGTTTTGGAAGTGACACGCTAGGAGATACCGAAATTAGATGACAACGATATGGAGGGAATGTCATAGCCCACGGTGAAAGTTCGAAAAATTGACAAAATAAAAGTCTTAGATGGCAACGATACGGAGGAAATGTCATAGCCCACAGTGAAAGTCCGGAAAATTGACAAGATAAAAGTCCTAGATGGCAACGATATGGAGGGAATGTCATAGCCCACGGTAAAAGTATGAAAAGTTGACAAAACAAAAATCCTAGATTGCAACGATACGGAGAGAATATCAAAGCCCACAGTGAAAGTCTAGAAAGTTGACGGATGTTGTCTCATTTGCTTAATGCAAAATAAGGTTGGTTAGGTATTAGCCTAGGTGTGTCATTCAAATAAATTGAGTTATTGCCTTGTAAGAAAAGTTAGAAAATTGAAAGATGGTTGAAATTGTGAAATTGCGGATTGAGAAATCAAAAGTATGTTTTGATATGAATGAAAGCATATTTTATTACATCATATTTTCGTTGTATATGATATGTATCATAGTTTTTGGTTTGAGACTTCAAGTCCATTGTTAAATCCTTTAAAAGTAACTCACATTTACTATAAAATGAATTTCAGCTACCAAGAGTTATTTTGATTAGTAAGGCATGTGGATTGTCGTTACGTTTCTTTTATATAGAAAATATGTAAATATATTTTTAGGAATTGTAATTATTCTTTTGGCCTGGTGTAGGCATTGTCCATGGGATATCATTTGTTTTGTATTTGATAGCTCATGGAGAGTATGGTCCCACGAGAGGAATTAATTTATTCGTACTCTGATGTAATGAGAATGTATTGTCATGTTATTTAGTTTGACTTTTTTACATTTGAGTTGTTTGCTTACGTGGCCGGGTCTTGATTTGACCGGGGCATGACACAAGCTATATAAATGAAAACTAATTGAGGGTTCGAATTGTATTGGGTTAAAAATTCCGAATTTGATTTATTCAAATTTAAAATCCACGATATAATTTAATACTAAGGTCAAATTCTTAGATTATTTTTATATGTTTTCTTTTATTTTTATGAGATTATATATTCTCTCGTTATTAGTAGCAAATAAATGAACACCCTAAGAATTTTCCAGCGAATCTCTAACAACTTTATATTTCATGGGTGTGGAATTTGGTTGCATATTGGACAAGAAGATTGGAATCATACTCCCACGAATTAATATAACGAATAATATCTAGGCCAATAGGGTTGGGTTAGGATGGATTAAGTCTTCCAAGTTTTTAATATCATAATTTTTCAAACTCTATTAATGCAAGGAGTTGGCTTCTCTGCTATCGTTCAAATGGATTGAACCAATGTAGTCTATAAGTATTATGGACTTCGTTTTGAGTCTATTTTGATTATTCAAATCGTTTATGTTGTACACTCTATCGTAAATATCAATACTCTAAAAAATAACGTTGATCGGGCATAGTTCAGTATTCATTCTATACTGTTTTATAACTTAATAAGTGAGCATATCATACAGGATTATACAGATTTATCTTGATATAAATTGATATTGATCTATATTTTTTTACAATATTAAAAT
>BRYE01000016.1:12764497-12766997 GCA_030159115.1 Actinidia arguta var. hypoleuca | reverse complement strand
TGATTTTTGACCACACCTGCCTAACAAAGAGACATTGGAAGAAAAGGTGATCAATTGATTCATCTTCAGCCCTACACAGAGAGCAGGTTTTCTCTAGATTAGGATCATGCAATCTTTCCTTTGTGAGCAATCTGCCTTTCATGCCTAGCCAAAAGATGAAAGCTTGTTTGGGGATTGCATTACTGTTCCAGATGATTTTAGGCCATTTTAAATTTTTACCTCTGGGTCTGAAGTGGTCATATGCTAGTTTGGATTGTAGCTCACCATTTATTGACCACTGGTTCAGCTTCTGGATTGCTGCTTGTTCAGTTCCTTCAGAAGCTATAATATCATCCCGAAGAGCTATAATTTGCTTAATAAGAGGGGAGTCCTCATGCTTTACCCTATAGGCCCAAAAAGTTGAGTGCTTTAAATAAATTTGATGAACCCAATGGACCCATAGGGAATCCTTTTTGGAATGGATGTCCCATAAAGTTTTAGAAAGGAGAGCTTTGTTCCAAGCCTTAGGGTTACGAATGCCCAAGCCACCTTCTATCTTAGGGAGAGTGATGTCTTTCCAAGCAACCAGAGGCTGTTTGAACTCCCTGCATTTGCCCCCCATAAGAAATTTCTGCATATAGTCACAATTTTTTTCCTAACTCCCACAGGGATTGGGAGAATGGATAACCAAAAGCATTCAACCCCTTGAAGCATTGACCTCACCAGTTCAGATCTACCTGCATAGGATAGAGATGAGCCTGCCCAAGCATTGATATAGTTTGAGATCTTGTCAATAAGGGGGTTGTATTGAGCAATGGAAAGCATGGAGTCTGCCACTGGAATGCCCAAGTATCTAAAAGGAAAGGAACCTTGTATAAAGCCTGTGTGATCCAAAATATTTTCTAAATCAGAGGTGCAAATTTCTGCTGAGAGGATGCTAGATTTAGCAAAGCTGATTCTCAGGCCAGAGCAGTCCCCAAAATGGTTTAATTCCTTCATGAGCATGGCTACTGATGTGGGGTCTCCTCTAGAGAACAAAATCAAGTCATCTACAAAGGCGAGATGAGTGATTTGAGCGACTCTGCACTTTGGGTGGAAGTTGAAGTTGGGATTTTGCTCCAAACTTCCGAGGCCCCGAGAGAGCTATTCCAAACACAGTACAAACAAATAGGGGGAGAGGGGTCTCCCTGCCTAAGGCCTCTCTTACCTTGAAAAAAAACATGGAGAGAGCCATTTAAAGATATGGAGTATGAGGTAGTAAAAAGGCAGGTCATAATCCATCCAACAAAGATAGGTGGGAAATTTAGGGCAGTAAGCAGTTCTTGAACAAAGATCCAGTCCACTGAATCAAATGCCTTTCTTAGATCAACATTCAAAATGCATCGGGGAGAACTTTTTTTGGTAATACATTAATAGTACGAAGGCAACTATATTGAGATCGGGCTAGGGCAACCCAAATGTCGGGCCAGCCTTGCGTCAATGCCTAGCAGAATATTAGATTGTGGTAGAAACAACCAAAGAAAAGTGAGAAATTTGCCTCCTTGTCTTAGTTGTTGCAGATGGTCCCTTAAATGACCTTGCCACGACGAATAGTATCCTTAACAACTTGAAATTCACATGTTTCCATCTCTCATTCTCACTTATATTCTTGAAGCTGCCAATAGCGAATTTTATGTTGTTTTTTTACCAACAAACGTTGGCAAGCTGTGTTTACATTGTGCGCACCCTCGAAGGAAGATTTGAAATCGGCTACGAAATCTTTAAACTCAGGCTCCAAGGCAACAACTTGCAACAATGAAGGGCACATAATGAGTAGATACATTATGTAATGTGATAGAGTTTTGCATGTTTCTCTATCTTTGCCAGCAGCAACATCAGGAGAATAATTTTGGGGCGTCTCCCATTTTATTTCCAAATGATAGCAAATTTCTTTAATGATGTGCGCATAAAGAATCTGCCAATGAAGAGGCTTTTCGCTTAAATAATTGAAATGCACCTAATTTATGTCTTCTTGGAGAAAGCCCTCTCCGAGCTCACCACGCACACGTCGACTGTAATCGAAAATCATTCTATACATTAGATTAGGATCGATAGCCACACAAATCTTGTGCACATATGTAGCAAACTTTTCTTGATAGCCAATCTCAAAAATCAACCCATTGATTCTTGTACTCGGCCTTTGAGACTTGGTATCTTTGATACAATAGCCAAGTAGATTGAATTGCCCCATCATTTTAGACCACTTTTTCTTTGGAAAAAGCCAAGAAAATGGTTGCCTCATTTGGGTAACATATTTACCTTTGCTGTGCTTAATTAGACAAATCATTTCCCAATCAGAAGAAAATAGATTGCTTTATAATTATAAGAAACATTAAAGTAATAAAAAGGGACACTTATTTATTGAAACATTAAAGTAGTGCAGCAGTTAAAAGCTTAGTTGATAACCTCAAGGTTTTGGTTCACCTCCCGGCAGCTCCTTCCCTTGAAGGGTAATTCTGGAAAAATGTCTAACTATGGGAAT
>BRYE01000016.1:12751997-12759497 GCA_030159115.1 Actinidia arguta var. hypoleuca | reverse complement strand
TGGGATAACTAATACTATCTAATTATATTGTACAAATATACAAATCTCACAATTTTTTTACTCTCTGATAATCGATGAGTACACTACTACAAAAAAAAAAAAAAACTTAGAAGATCACGTTTTATATCATGTCATGTTTTTTGCAACAGTGATAAAAAAATGTATACCATCTCAGTTTGTCTAGTCAACTGAGATTAAAAATTTATTCAATATTTTTTTTTATCACAAATTGTGAATGATTGTTTGATTACATTCATTGTAATAATGCAACATGGTCCAAAATAAGAAAAGTTGTCAACGGCAACTGTAATATTGTAAATAATTTTATATTTTTCTCAAAATATTGTTATCAATTTATTAGAATTTAAGTTTTTTAATGAATACTTTCCAATTATAAATATTTTTACCGTGCGACTGTTATAGCCTCTTCCTTTTTCTTTCTTTTAGTATTTTTAAGACTCTCAGAGGATGAGGAAGAGCAAAAGGGAAAGGGAAACTACTAGAAAATGACAGGGATTTGGGAGGGACCCAGATGTCAAGATATTCAATTGTCGTGGCACAAAAAGATAGTGTTGTGGATTTAATCACAACTCATTGCATTTCCAGATTCGAAGATTTGAAATGCTAAAGACAACGGACATATTGTACCAAAAATTAATGTGAATTGACCCCATTCAATCAGAAAAGCTATTATCAATGCACTAAAAACAATTGTCAAGAATGTAACGAGAGAAAATTATTTTTGAATAAAATAAATTAAAATAATAATTTTATAGTAAAATTAAATTATGATTCTTGATTTGAAGAGATAAGAAGATGAAAAATTAAATTCTTGTCAAATTTTGCATTTTTAGAAAATAAACAACTCTTATAAACTTTTCATACTCATTTTATAATATGTGCTTATCATATTATTGCATAGTATTTCATTTCAAGTTTTAAGGTTTTATTATTGCATGCGAAATCAGGGAGTAAGAAAAATAACTAAGAATTGTTGTGTAGCATTTTCTTCTGTAATTACTTTAAATCTTGGGGTAAAATTCACATTGTTTTTTTTTTTACTGTTGCTTTTTCTCATTTGACTGTTTTCCTTTGCAATCAAGTAGAATTATTAGACGCTGTAAGACGGTGGTAGCAGTGTAAATGACAAGTTTAAAAAACTTCTTTATTTAGTAAAATTTATTTGTTGGCTGCCGACAAAAGTAGGGCGACAATAACAATAGCCTCCAGTGGTAGCAAAGCAATTGTGGTGGTGTCTAGAGTAAATGTTTTCAAATAATAAAATTTATCGGTTGGGCAATAGTGGCAGCAGCGGTCAAGTGTCGACAACTGTGATGGTGTGGTGAGATAAATTTACTTCAACAATGAATTTTTCTATCGGCGACAACTTTGGTGGCACGCACGGTGATGAAATGGTACCTTTTGATTTGACATTCAATAAATAAATAAATATGTTTATGTTAGCATAAATTTGAAATTGATTTTGATGATTAAGATTATGTATGATAATAGTTATTATAATCGATTATGATAAAATTATATCTGAATACATCATATAAATATTTTCTTACATTGTGTATTATAGACTCTCATTTTTTCCTTCTTTTTGTATTTTTATGACTTTAAGGGGCTGTTTGGCAAGGGGATAGAGAGGGGGGATAATTTTTCTCCTCGGATAATTTTTGCTATCCGGCGTTTGGATGTTTTTTGTTAGGCGGATAATTTTTTCCCCCGGATAATTTTTCCCCCGGCAGGCGGATAGAGGTGGATAATTTTTGGGTGACCTTCACCCTAACTAAAACTTATCCGGAGGGATAAGGAGGTGGGGGATAAGAAAAAAAATATAAAGAGAGAAACAAAATGTATATTTTTATTTATATATATATATATAGAAACAAAATATATATTTTTAATATCTATATATTTTATATTTTGTTTCTCTCTATATATTTTATTCCTTATCCCACACTCTTATCCATCCATTCTAAAAAGTATCCAATCAAATTTAAAAGTTATCCCCTCCAAAAGTTATTCCCTTCTAAAATTTATCCTCCTTTAAAAGTTATCCCCTTAATACTATCCGCCAGTTAAACTACCCATAAGAGGACGAGGAAGAGCAATAGGAAAAGGAAAAGGGGAAGGGGAAGTACTTGAAAACGAGAGGGATTTGGGAGGGACCCTCAATAAAGATGTCAAGATATTAAGTTGTCGTGGCACTAAAAGATGGTGTCGTGGTATTATTCACACCTCATTTCATTTTCAAATTACAAGATTTGAAATCCTTATCACAACGAACATATCGTACCAAAAATTATTGTGAATTGACCGTCATTCAATCAGGCATACTAAATGCACGGTTCATTTAATGTGAATTGACCCCATTCAATTAGGCGCACTAAATGCACTTTTCAAGATTTGATAACGATGCATGCTATTATGCAACAGTTCTAGAATAGGAAAAGTTGTCAATGGCAACTTTAATACTTTACGTAGTTTTATATTTTTCTCAAAACATTGATATCAATTTACTAGAATTAAAGTTTTTTTAATGAACACCTGCTAAGTATTCCTAGAGCCATCACCTGGATCTATCGGGGGAAATGTGGTTGTCGTGGGCTTGTAATTTGTCCACATATCTAATTGTAGTAAGAGAAAAAGGGTTTCCAATATTGAAAAAAATTATAGTACATATTGTGTCTATTATAAATACGTTTCGATAGGCTGTATTGAATATTAGAATCGATGCAGTGTATGTTTACAAGAGAGGTATATGTTAAAAATAGTATCTTACGAATAAATGTTACGACTTTTAGTGATAAAAAAAGTTATTTTTTTATATAGTTAGTTATAATAAATATTACGATTAATCATGATAATATTATATATGAACGCATCCTATGAATATTTTTTACTGTGAGTATTACAGTCTCTCCCTTCTCTTTCTTTGTGTATTTTTGAGATTATGAGAGGATGAGGAAGAACAAAAGGTAAAGCGAAGGTACTAGAAAATGTAAGGGGATAAATTATACAATTACGGATTCTAGCCTTGCTAGGGCAGACATCGCCAACGAGCTATCTCTATGAAGCCATGCTTGGTAGTCCTTTGCGCTAGAGCTCGGTCGAGACACTACCGAATATTGGCATCGTTCGAGCTAAGGCTACAATCACTTCTAAGTTGTCGTTATTTAGTAAACTCGATAGAGTAACCACACCAAAGTTTGGCCAATGGGCATTGGCCAGCAGCGATCCCGAGGCATGTCAAGGGATATAAGACAACTTGCATGACAAAACTTCTTCTGACAGCCCATATGCCCATATCGAGACATCGACAGCATGATGACAAGCTACCGACAAAAATTCTAGGAATATTTTTGGGTCAGTCGCCCATTCACTGACACAGCAATCAGCGCGTCCGAGCTGTAGTTTGTTCAGTGACATGACAGTTAGCGTGTCTAGACATGCGCTGAGCTGTGCCATATAACGTCAACTCTTATTTTCTAAAAAGTACAAAATTTTAGCCAAAAGGAGCATACTCTCTCTACATACAATATCCGGTCATCTAACTTGACCGTCGGAGAGTCGTTTCTCGGAAACAGTTCCGGCGGCCGATCTCACTATTTATTTGTTGCAGCTAGGTTCTTGTTACTGCTGACTGATTGTAGCCACCTTCACCACCGCAGGTTGCTATCCTTGATTTCTTTTTCTCTCATTTCCTAAACTCATAACCCACAGAAAATGAGAGGGATTTAGGAGGGATGGTGTAGTGGCTTTATTCACACCTCATTGCATTTCCAAATTCAAAGATTTGAAATGCTCAAGACAAAGGACAGATTTGAAATGCATTAATGTGATAAATATTATGATTTTTACTGATAAAAAGTTATTTTTTTATATAATTAGTTATAATAAATATTACGATCGATCATGATAATATTATATCTGAACGCAATGTATGAATATTTTTTACTGTGAGTATTATAGCCTATCCCTTCTCTTTCTTTGTGTATTTGTGAGATTCTAAGAGGATGAAGAAGAGCAAAAGGTAAAGCGAAGGTACTAGAAAATGTAAGGGGATAAATTATACAATTACGAATTCTGGCTTTGCTAGGGTAAGCATGACCACCGAGTTATCGCTATGAAGCAAGCTCGGTAATCCCTTGCGCTAGAGCTCAGTCGAGACACTATCAAACATTGGCACCGTTCGAGCTAAGGCTACCATCATTTCCAAGATGTCGTTACTTAGTAAGCTCTGTTGGGTAACCGCGCCGGAGTTTGGCCTAAAAATAACGACCGACGGCAATCCCAAAACATGTCTGAGGACCGAAAGTAACTTGCACTAAAAGATAGTGTCGTGGCATTATTCACACCTCATTGCATAGTGTACAAAAATTTAATGTGGATTGACCCACATTCAATCAGAAATGCTATCAACGCAATAAAGGCACTTGCCAATAATTTAACGCGAAAAAATTGCTTTTGGGTAAAACAAACTAAAGTAATTTTTGTTAGTAAAGCTAAAATATGATTATTGAATTGAAGAGATAAGTAATTGACAAATTAAACTCTTGTCAAATCTTTTGCTTTTAGCAAAAAAAATAAAAAAATTACTCACTTTATAAGATGTGCCTACCATGCTATTGCATAGTATTTCATTTCAAGTTCTACGATCTTATTATTACATACTAAGTCAGTGAGTAAGAAAAGTAATTAAGAATTATTAGTTTATATAGCATTTTCCTTTATAATTACTTTAAACCTTGGGGTAAATTCACTTTGAGTTTTTCTTACTGCTGCTTTTTCTCATTTGACTATTTTTCTTTGCAATCAAGAAGAATTATTTTGATTCTGAAATAGTTGTGTTTCGAAGATTTTTGATAAAATTTTGGAGTAAAGAAAATAATATTGAGATACGAAGGAAAATAACCTAATTTCTTGCACTTTGACCGAAGTTTTATTTAGTATCGTTCACTTTTAATTATATCAGCCAACCCTTAATATATTAGAAAAAATTTCAATGTGACCCCTCCGTTTGATTAAGGGTTTTAATGAGGACAAAAGTTTTATTTTCATCACTTAATTGAACAACACATAGATGGTGAGCTCACATTAATACTTGACATAAAGTGTACAGGTTGACTCAGTGCTGACCCTCGATAGAGGTAGAGGACTGCTTTGCCCTCGATTTTTGTTAAAAATAGGATCCCTACTAAGGTATAACCTTTATATTAGGTAAGGAAAAAAAGGTCTTAACTAAATGAATGGTCAATTAATTTTATTTTAATTTTAGCAATGCCTTCTAGGTCCACCTCTTAATACCAAAGCCCAAGAAGAGAACTATTTATATTAAAGGATTATGGAGGGTACAAAGTAATTGGTTTTAACTTTATGTAATTTTCGGTCCAAACATACCAGGCTTAAACAGAAATTCTGTTTATCGATGGTTGATCAAAAATAATTATAATTCATATGAACTTCACAAAACTTCCGATTAGGATCCAAATAGTACATTTGTCTTTTGTAAAAAAGAAACATTTCGAAATTAAAGTTGATCAAGTTTCACCATCCATTAGTTGTGTCGTGAAAAGATTGAATAAATTACATATGTTATCAACTGAAAAAATGTGTGTGCAAAGTTGAAGCAATATATATTGTTGCTGACGCTACAATTTTTTTATTATAATCTCATATTTTCTCTGTTGTTTTGTTATAATTTAAACTATATTTGGTAAAATATATAGTACCAATACCAGATTTATCTTTTGGTAGTCTTGTACGTATGATTTGTCGTTTATACTAATTTAATTTATATAACCGACATTGTTGGTCGTTTTTTTCCTAATTTGGGATGTATGAAAATATAAGTTATCTTTGAAAAGTCAAAATGTCTTTGGAAATTTTAAGAAAAGGTGGTCATATTATATTTGGTATTATGTTCCTGTCTTTGGAAATTTGTTTGTACTAGACTTGAAAATATTTTTTTTGGTATGAAATTTATAATTAATGTGATCACTTTTAAATTATATAAAATCTTTTAAATACTTAAGAAAATTAGTTTGTTTTTATTTTTTTAAGATACTGTATAGAATACTAATGGTATACTCAATTTAAAAAATTAGAAATTAATAAAGTATAAATGCTTAAATATGTTTAGCATTTAGGAGACCGAACCTTAGGCTTTTAAGTGTGACAAACTTGAAAATTTAAAAGTTTTTAGAAGGGGGTTTAGGAATTCAATGTAAAGACCACGTTGAATTTGGCCGGGCGTAGATATTCATAAACTGTTTTAATATACAGGCCCACGCAATGAATGCTCACCTGTGCTTCTGGCCCATCAACTTGGGAGGATTCTATAAATGTAAAGTTTGTGCCTTGCTACTGATGCCACAACATCGAACTCCTTATACCCTTCTCTCTCTCTCTCTCCATAATGGTGACCTTGAAGGCCTCTCACAAAGTGAAACCAGCCGGGGACACACCGGGGGGAATCATGTACATACCGGAAATTGATCAGGTTAATCCCATAAGTCATGTACCTACAATTTACTTTTACCGACTAGAGAAGGAAACGGAGATAAATGCAGCAGAAATTCTCAAAGACTCGCTAAGCAAAGCACTTATCGTATTTTACCCACTCGCGGGGCGCCTGCAATGGATTGACCAAGGTCTACGCATGGAGCTCAACTGTAACTCGATGGGCGCTCTGTTCCTTGAGGCCGAGTCGGAGGCAAAAATCGATGACTTTGAGGACTTTCGTCCGACTCCAGAAATCAGAGCTCTGATACCATCAGTGGACTACAACAAACCAATTCATGAGTTGCCATTGGTTTTGGTGCAACTCACAAAGTTTAGTTGTGGTGGCATTAGTGTTGGTTTAGGTATGGTGGTAAATTAAGTTTTGAATTTTAAAATATTAATAGAAGAATTATGTTTCTTCGTTTAAAGGGTTTTAAAACAAGAGGTGTAGATTAAGAAAAGTTCCTAAACAATAGGACTTTCATTACGCTCGCCACGGTCTCCTTATGTTTGGACAATTTTGAGAAATACTTGGCACCCTTTCTTTACTCATCGGGAAATGTGAAAAAAAATTTGTGAGATTTATGAGTTATATTTTAGAGCCGTATTCGATCGTAAATACATGCACGAAAGGAGATGAATACGACTTTTGGACAACAATTTGTTGTGTCTCTAATTGGCCTTGGATGCTATTTTTCTATCTTTATTCTATTTGATTTTCTTTACTAGGACTATTACATATTTTAAACAGTTTGTTTCATTTTGATGATTTGGATTTTATCATTCTTATTGAACTATAATTTTAGTAAGTTCATAAATCTCTAACAGGGATCTCACATGTCCTTGCTGATGGCCAAGCTGCGGGGCATTTCATCTCAAATTGGGCGAGAATCGCTCGTGGTGAGCAAATTGAATACATAACCTTTCTCGATCGAACAAAGTTACGACCCGAAGAGTCTTGGGCACCAAGTTTTGATCAACCGGAGT
>BRYE01000016.1:12711997-12714497 GCA_030159115.1 Actinidia arguta var. hypoleuca | reverse complement strand
GATGCACTTTTACAAGTTTCAATAGGAGCGCCCAATAAATTTTACAGTAATTTTCTTGCCAATACAATCCGATTGACCTCCTTTGTAGTACAAAAGTATCAAATTTTAAATTATTTTTTTTCGTTGTCTTTATTTTTATTTTTTATTTTTGTCCCAAGTAAAGTATAATTTATCGATGCACCACGCAATTGTGTTGCATTATGACTTCCAAGTTTTCTTTTGCAATAAGATCCAACCATATTCCAATACATTCGGAAGTAAAAGAAACAAATAGAATATGTTTTAATCACCGTTTAAATGAAATAGCATTACCTTCGATCATAGTGAGGTGGTATGGTTTGAGAGATGAGATCTCCACTGAATTGTTTAGCCTCGATCCACGCACCTATCAGAACGGTATAGAAGATTAAAGAAACGTACGATTTCATCACGTTGAGAAATAATATCACCGCATCAATATTAGATCAATTTTATTGTGAAAAAATAATCAAAAACTAAATAAAATTATTAAATGTAACAAGATACCGAAATCGAAAAGAAGGAAAGCCCAAAGTTGAAGAAAAGTTGAATACATCAATGGAAAATGTGAAAAAAAATCAATGTCATGTGACTTTTATGTTGTAAATTGAATGATTTTTTTTCTTTTTATAACTCAGTATCCGGTCAATAGGACTAACTAATCAGAAAGATCAATTTTACTGTCCACAAGCAAGGGTCATTTAAAGTCAAAACAAAGCCCTACATATATATATTGATCTCATACGAAAATTGATAACACTGACTGACCGTTGAACCCTAAATTAAAAGTTTATAAACCCCTTGGTGATCAAGTTTATAAAACCCTTGGACATTAACCAAACCCAAGTGTAGGAGCATTTCCAACAATTCCCACACACAAAGAATCCAACACTTGATTAGACTAGGATCAATATATGTTAATTAGCACTAATTCACAAGGGGAAAATGGTCCACATATCCAACAGCAAAGAAAAACTAAAACATGGTTGTGAACTTTACAAGGGACCCATGGCGCATGTTAGCAAAAAATTGAAAGTACAAATCGCAATAAAAGCACACATCAAAGGGTCAAAGTGAGAAATTGTATTAAATCAAAATGAGTTTTATAAATGCATGGACGAAACTAGAAATTGAGTTGGGAGCTAAAATAAGTGCAGCAAAAAAAATATAAGTGAGGTTAGTTTTTAAAAAATGATGGTTTTCTCCATAAGCTTCACGAAAGCATTTGTAACAAAAATCAATAACTCCATATGAGTTTTTTTTATTAATTATCTCAATTATTTTAAAAAATTCTGAGTTATAGAATTAGTATCTTAGTGTGTAACTTTTTAATATTATTTTTTAAGATATTTATTAGTTAATATGAATAAAAAATTATTCATTTATGATTTTTTATAATAGATTAAAAAAGGCATCCACATCTCAAATTAATAAAAAGTCATGCTATTACAGAATATGGGGAAGAAGTTGCAATTTGTAGAAAAACTTACAGGCTAAAAATTCAATAAATAAACTTTAAAATTTTAAGGGGTCACTTATTAAATAACTATAATTTACAAGGGTACGATAAAATTATTTAAAAACTTGACGATTCAAGGCTATCTTTTAATTTAAGGATCTTGTTAACCACCGCTCATTACAGAATTGTGTTAAGAAGTGATAATGCTAAAATATTTACCATCCCAATGCACATTACTTTTCACACACTTTTCGTATTTTTACACATTTATTGAGGTTAATCACGGCCTGATTTTTTTTGCATTAACTTTATGTAGAAAGTTATGATATATTGATACATACTAGTCAATTTGTATATATTATACATATAAGTTATACATTTTTATATTAAAAGTTACGAATTATTGTGGTTAGTTACGAGAATGTGTGGTGTTAGTTTTGAATTATTGTGGCTAGTTACAAAATGTCATGCCTAGTTAGAAAAATTATGATTTTAATTAGAAATTATTATTATTGTGACTAGTTACAAAATGTTGTGGCTAGTTAAGAAAATTATGATTTTAGTTATGAATTATTTTGGTTAATTATGAAAATGAATGTTGTTCGTTATGGTGTTAGGCTAGTTTGAAGCTTAGTATTTGTTATGAATTTTTGTGACTAACTAATATAAAAAAACATAACTTATATGTATATTACATACAAATTAATAGTATATACAATAGACTTCTCCTAACCTTATACTCAATTTTTTCTCAAAAAAAAAAAAAAAAGTTACAATTCATCTTAACTAAAAAATAAATGCAATAAATTGACTTTATGTTGCAAATTACTGAGAACTTTGAAGTGTAGGACCATTTTCAACAATTCTTCACACGAAGAATCAAATTCTTGATTGGACTTTGATCAATTTAACGTTTACCTTAAACGAATTAGTTGACGGAGCTTAAAGTATTTATTCATTCCAAGTTGCACTTAATTTCATATAGAATATGCAAATATTTTAAGGGATTGGTTTGTCTCTCAT
>BRYE01000016.1:12694497-12704497 GCA_030159115.1 Actinidia arguta var. hypoleuca | reverse complement strand
CCATCAATAGAAGAATACCGCTCGGCCAAATAATCCCATACTTCTTTGGCAGTCTCGAATGGGGTAAACAGTGAATGAATGGATGAAACTGATGTGTTGGAGAACCAGGTAATTATCTTAGAGTTGACGCTGTCCCAGTCTTCAAGTTGAGATTGATACTGGGCATGTAGATCATCATCATCATCTTCGTCGGTCTCGGACAAATGAGGTGGTTGCGCAACGCCTGTGATATATTTCCAAAGTTTCCGAGCTCGAAGAAACCGTTGCATGGCTAAGGACCAGAGGCGATAGTTGGATTCGTCGAGAATGATGGAAATAGGCTGAGAGACTTCAGGTTGTGCCATTTTTTTTTTTTTGTTAACTAAACTGTAATTTTCAAAAGAACAGGGGGCTGAAAGTGTAATTTACCGCAAGCTGTTGATGTGGCAACGCCACTGGGCGCTGACGTGGCGGCTCAGAGTGCTGACGTGGCACTGACGTGGTGGTTCAGAGTGCTGACGTGGCGCTGACGTGGCGGTTCAGCGTGCTGACGTGGAACTGACGTGGCGGCTCAAACTGTTGACGTGGCGCTGACGTGCGCTGACGTGGCGGCTGACTGAACGCTTGCGTGGCGCTGACGCGTTGGTGCGTGGCGCGTGGCGCGTGTGCGCGTGTGGAGCTGGCTTCAAATCTGGGGGCGCGTGGGGCGCGTGGATATGACGCGCCGATGTTGGAGTGGCGCGTGAGGGCGCGTTGAAGGTCGGTTTTCGACTGTTTTTGGTGTTATGGACTCTACTCGTAGATACGAACACAACGATACTATAAAAATATGATTTGGAGATGAAATTGATAGAACCCGAGATGATATTTGGTGGTGATCGGTAAGGTTGATCTTTGCCGATGAATGCCGGAACGGTGCCGGTGGTTGGCGGGTTGGTCTTCGCCAATGAGAGCCGGAACGGTGCCGGTATTTAGCGGAAGGAAAAGTTAGGCCACTCGACGTGACTCTGATACCATGTTAGAAATTGTAGAGAGAGAGAGAAAGTATGTGGAAGAATTTCTGTATATTGTTGTATTGAATTAATTATTGTAAATACACATGTCCTCTTTATATAGAGGAATATCAGAAAGGTATTGTTTACATAAAAGAAATAATAATAATGTAAATGAGGTAACGTATCAATCAGAATATATTCTATATCAGAATATATTCTGATTGTCAATTAAGGAGATATTTACCATATATTCAGAATATATTCTGATACAGAATATATTCTGAATATATAGTAAATATGGTAAATATAATATACATAAATATAATCTAACAAATATAATTTTTTATAGTACTAATTTTTATAATTGAATTTGCAATATGAACGGTAGAAATCATTAAAATAAGCACAAAAAGAGATTCAAAATGCTTTAACTGGACTGGTGTAATCCATTTTCAGACTTGAGAGAAGCGATGTCCATTTGGTTTCTCTTGCGTGGCTTATAATTTATGTACTTTTTTTCAAGGAAATGTTAATCTCAGTTTAAAAGTGGAAATAGTCTTTAAAGTAAAAGTGTGAAAAGTATTTAATCAAAATCGCGGTCAAACCGTTAACTTAGACAAACCAGTTACGGTTCTCTTAAACCAATCGATCAACAAAAGTTTGAATTACAATAACATGATAAGACATATAATCCTGTTGTGGTCATCTTTTGCTCATGTATTTAATGCGTTAGCATGATGCGCTTTAAATAGTAGGCTATATTGTTGTTATTTCACCTATGTGAGATTCTAGACAATAGAATGATAGATTTTACTTTTGCATTCAACATCAAAATATTTCTATTAGAAAAAAATAATTTCAACCTTTCTAATAGGAAAGAGTCCCAATAAAAGACAAATTATGTGTAGTGTATTTATTATATTTTTAATGTTTTAGAATTAAAGAAAAATATTGAATGAAATATTAAAAATAAATTAGGTACGTAAGTTACTTTTTTGTAACTTTAATATATATATTTATAATAATGATGTATTATGATATCACGGTTCAATTTCGGTTTGACTCGACGGTTGAACCGGCCCATCTGTCAGTTTTATATTTCGATTCGCTCACCGGTCAGGCTATTTTGAGTCTCAAACCTATTTTTTTAAAAGTAAAAAACGTGATTTAACCTTTAAATCAGCGAACCTACCAGACAATTTAAAAAGCCTTTTGATTGCAATACGTGACAATATAACCAGTAGCTGCATTTTACTCATGATTTAAACAAAATAGAGAATTGAGATGTATTAAATAGAAGGCCATTAGGCTTTAATCTTTGCTTCCCACCGATTGTGATTTTTAACTGAGTTGATTTTCAGTACCAGTTCAGCAAATTAACCAAACACAAATTCTCTCCCTTATGCTAAGTTTGATTTCTTTCGCATTCAAATTATTGATTAAATTTATAAAAAATGATTGATTGCTAGGATATTTGTTGAAAATAATTACAATGACAAAGTTTTTTTGCTTTTTATTATAAAAAAGTCACAACAAAAATAAAATAATGCTTCTTTATTAAATTGTGAGTATTAATATACTAAGGATGGTTTTATGTTTTGGAAATAAAAAATGTTGAAAAATATTTTAAATAAATTATGTCTTTTTAGTTATTTTCTTATATTTCTACTAAGTATTTTTATATTTTATGAATATTAAATTTATTCATGACGTATTATGACATCAAGTTTCGATTTCAGTTTTACTCGGCGGTTGAACTGATGATATATTTATATTTTGTAAATTTTAAATTTATTCATGACGTATTATGACGTTACGATTCAATTTTGGTTAGACCCGACAATTGAATGATAACCCATCCGCCTAGTCCCTTTATATAGTGTGATATTCAAAACATTGCCAATATCAAAAGGAATCACTACATTAATCTACTTCCTGTTCAACCCAATGATCCATCCACTTAGTCATTTTTTTAACTTTTCCAAGAAATACAAGAAAAATAGTCTTTTAGGTATTTTTATAATAGCAATACACTTATTATATATTTAATAATATTTTAGCAATTACAGTTCAATTCCGGTTACCCATCCACCCAGTCTCTTTTTCAATTTGTTTATCAATCTGATTTTCAAAATATTGTCACCTAGTATTTTAAAAATCAGACCGTACAGGCTAGTTGAATTGGCTGAACCGTCAACTGATCTTTATTCCAGTTAAATCAGTAGTGGTTCGTTGTTCTCTTAAACCGAAGAGTTTGCAAAATATTTTGATTGTAGTATGTGGGAAATAACCAGTATATTAATAATTGTATTTTGCTTACAGTATAAATAAAAAAGTGAATTGAGAGGCATTAAATAGAAGGTCTTGGGGCTTCAATCCTTCTCACCAATATGAAAATAAAATGAAAGCCAGAAGAGTTCATGAGAGAACGTCATGTAAGAAAGAAAAATTATAACTTTATGCCACATGACATAACAATCTATACTACATTTGCTTAATATATAGAAGAGATTTGTAAATGGGTGAAAAGTATCTCAAGATTTTTATTTTATTTTGGGTATTTTTTTAATTTTTAATTGATCCTTAATTAACCCCCTGACATTTAATTCCATTAATTTTTGGAAAGAAGGTGTACACATGACACTGAGATGGATTTTAAGCAAACATTTGGGAGTAAAGACTAAGAAAAATCTCCTAAACCATTGACAAAATGTCTCACACCTCATATAAATATAGAGTAATTTATGCAATGATTTACACAGTATCACTAACTCCACTGTTGAGGAGGAATAAGGTGTTAAAGACCATAAACCCTCCAAACTTTTGGGTGTGCGAAAAGTGTTGGAATTATAAAGACATGCCCCATTGTTCCTAATTAGCCATCTTGTCGCAATAACAACAACTTAAATCCGCCTTAGGTTCCAAATATTTGAGAAAGTATTGTTACGGACAAAAAATTCATACAACAAAGAAAGAGAACAAATCAAAAAATTACACATGTTATCCAAATTAATTCTACATTGTGGCCAAGGGCGGCGGCACACACATGGGTGTGTGGTCAATTGATGAAAAAAAATTATATTATCATTTCACAAAAAAATTTACACTATCATCTCACTAGAAAAAAAATACACTATCAATTTAATTTTGACCCATTGAAAAACAAATTTATACTATTATCCTATAATTATATGTAATTTTATGATTTTAACTCCACTAAATTAGTATCCTGGCTCCGTCCCTGCATGTGGCCCCTGCTCTATATTAAAGTTGAATCAGGATTATGGTAAAATTGTCCATTCTAAATCTTATGATTTTGTGAGATAGTGTGTTCTTGATTTTATAATGAACTCATCGTGGAGAACAAGTGTAAATCTGGTGTTCTCATTGTAAATAATCTAACTCTTGAAGTTGCTTAATTTTGATTTTTGTTTTTGGGAGGGGGATGTAGGGTACAACCTCACATATTTTGGGAAAATGAAATTTGTCCTTCGGTACTATTGAAAGGCCATAAAATGATTTATCAACTATATTTCTCTTTTAATGCATCTTCAATCATTTACGAAGGCTATATTTATTAAAGATTTAGAGAGAGATTAGTAAAAATAAAATAAAAAAAATTTGAAAAAGATTAAATTTGCATTGTTGGATCTGTTAATTTTTTTTTTAATTAAATTCCTAATCAAAATCAAAATACAGTCGAAATATTTTAGAGAGAAATTTAAATTTAATAAAAAATCGAAATGAGCTCCTTTTATTTTATCAAATTGATATCAAATCAAGGAAGAACCTAATGTTTCAAGAAAACAAGTTCTTCGCTAAATTCCGTGAATTAAGCTTTTAGAGATAAACTTAATTTTTTTTAGAAATAATTAAAATGAACTCACTCTGAGGACAAGTTGGTGTTTTTTTTTTTAATAGATTTGATTCTCCCGTTACTCATCTTGATTGGACCGTCTAGTCTAGTGTATTGGGTCACGCTTGAACTCATTTCGATGATCCGAGTTATTCACATATTAGGGTTTGACGAATAACTCATCTAAGCAAAACATAAAGATAAATCGAATAACGGGAATCACATGCTCGGATCAAGTTTGTATGAAGAAAATGAACGATTATAGTTAAAATTGCATAAAAAAATATAACCGTCTATTTTTTTAATAAAAATCTTATTCAAACATATTGTTACTGTTATCCAACCAGTTTAATTTTTTGCATGAATGATGTACTTTTGTGAATCTTAAAATGCAAACTTGTCGAATCATTGAAGTGAGTTTAAATGTGATTCCAATGAACTGGGGACTGGCAGCCTAGACGAGGGACAAGAGGGGTAATTCCCTTTTATGAAAGCCCATTAGAAAGCTCCATATTAAATTTAGCTTTTAACCGAATTTTTATTGACCTTTGAAAGAAAAGAGTAAAAACTAGAGGTACAAATGTGCAGCTTTGAGGTCATCCAAGGTATAACTTAGTAATGCATATCAAAACGATTGTGTTAAATGTAATAATACACTTTCCTATGGCATCTCATTTTTTTTATTTAGTTTTTATTTTGATAAACCTCCTCTACTTCGTTTTTTTATGTCTGTTGCATATAAAAAGTAAAATAAAAATAAAAATAAAAATCACCATTGTAGTTGCCTAAGAAAGGAACAATAAATTTTTTTTTTTACTTTTCTAATTCATCTATGATAAATGAATCGAAGAAATTTAAAAATTTAATCGAAAGATAAAATAAATTCACTAAAAAATAAAATTAATCCAATTCAAGTAAAAGTTGTCCCAAACAGGGCTCAAGCCTCGTGTTTCTTGGAAAAAGAAAATATGAGAAAGAGGCACAAAGGCACTACAAGATATGCTGCTAGCGTCAGTAAATCCTCACTCTCCTTTGAGATCACTCCAATCCTTGACCAGTCTCCACTGTGATAAAATAATGTTTGGTTGCTTTTCAGAACATTTTTACTGGACAACTATTTTAGAAAATCTCTTATTTAGTTTGACAGTACTTTTCAAAACTTATTTTTTAAATATTTTTGTAAAAGAACCAATTCTTAAGAAAACATTGAAATAATGTTTTAGATTCGCAAAAACCATTTTTCACTAAGAAAATTAACGTGATGTGAATATGTGGGGTTTTCTTCTAATTTACAAAAATAGTTTTGAAAACTGATGCTGCAACCGAAAGCTAATTAGGCATAGACGTGTTAGGATGTCTTTAGATCAAGAATTTGTGAATAAGCTATTTAAATTAAAAGAAAATACAACAAAAAAATACCTTGAATATTTGCGAACAGAAAATTCCTTGCGCTTACTTTAACCTTCGCAAATCTTTCCACAAATGTTTTATCCAAACACAGCCTTAATATTTGTGGACGGATTTGTTGGCCATGCAACAGAAAAGATTATGTGAACAAACACTAAATTTACGAAAAGAAATCCCTCACATTTTTTTTCTTTTCATAAATCTTCCTTTGCAAATACTTGATCCAAACACAGCCTAAGAAAATCACGAAAATAAACTAGTGGAAGGAAATAGGAGATTAATTACCCAGCATCGATAAACCCAATCCAAACAATGCACTTGCAAACTGGGCAAGAAATGTTTTTGAAATTGAGACTCTGAATGGGAAATTGGTTTCCTGCTTCTGTTTTCCTGAATTCTTACCCTACACTCTCTATTGAGCCACTATTCTTGTGGAGCCAAATTTTGTGCCATTTTTCTTCATAATAAGATAAGAAAAGATGTTGGGGATAACACCCACACCCTATTGTGTGACCAGCATTTTTTTGACCCTAGTCCCACTTGCATTCCATGAGCGGCGATAATAACACTACCAGAAGGCAAGGAGAGAGTATTTTTAAGGCCCTTCGCCCAATTTTTTGAACTTTATAAAAAAAATTTATGCTTAGATTTAACTTTAGACTGTGTTTGGATTAAGGATTTTGTGAGAAAAAAAAAGAAATAAAAATAAAAAAAATAGATAATCCAATAATCCCAAACGATTGAATCATCTAATTTTTTTATTTTCATTCACCAAATTTAGAATCCAAGCACGGCCTTTGTGTTATTTTTCTCAATTTTTTGTTTTTTGACTCATTGTGAATAAAGAAATTGGAAAGAATGAATTAAAAAATTGCAATAGAAAAAGCAAAAGTTATTTTTCCATTACGTTTTCTTTTTTCTCACCATATACTTGATCCAAATGTAGTCTTAGTGAATATTTTTTTGTCAATTTTTTTAACTTTTTCAGTTCTTCATAACTCAAGATACTTGAAGTTGTTGTGCTCAAAACGAATTACTGATCACACACACAAAAGACAACAAAGATTTGCGTGGTTCGGCCAACGATACCTACGTCCATGGAGAGAAATTAATAATCCACTAATCGAACGAATGAATTACAAAAGGAGGAGACACACCCTCTTAACTCGCACTTTCTCATACTCTCTCTCTATCTTACCTATCATTCTCAACTCACAATATACCGCTCTCAGCACACTGCACACAAATCTCAGCACCTGCCTTCCCTTTTATAGACCAAGGGAAGGAGGTGGTAGATTTTCAATATGAAACCTAATTGTTATCCTATTCTATCTAGGAAACAATAAAAGATAATCCCTCTCAAGAGTTCTAGATGACTCAATAGTTTCACTTTCACATGGACACTTCATGTGAGCCAACCGGGCTTGGACTTGGTCTTGGACTCATCCAAGTGGGCTGGACTCAACAGCAGTGGTGTCTATTGAAGATGGAAAAAGATGTTGCTCTCTTTTTCTCTACCATATATGAACTAGCTAGTGAAGGATGTCTATATCAAAACTGAAATATTTTGATTTTAGAATTTAAGTCAGCAATTAATTAGGTTAATAGTTTCTGAATAAAATTTATTATGAGTTAGAAAAAAATATGGGTATTATCAATCGGGTCGAGACTGACGGCTACGGACATTGTAGAAAATCTAAGTCCATATGGGTCAAGCCCACTTGTTCCATAATTTCTCCATCCATAGAATTTGGGTGCCCAAAAGCCCAACTTCATAGTGTAAACCAAGCACTTAAATACCTATTGACAACATTGAAAGTTTTCTTCCTTCCAATGCGGGACTCAATTTATTTCACTCACATTTCTCTTTTATGATGCTACTTTGATGAGTAATTTCTCATTTAATAATTATCCGTTTTGGACAAATGAATACACTACGGTTATCTACTTGCAAAAAGGAACGCATTCTACATATGGTTTGCTTCACTCGATAACTGGGACCCACCCAAAATTTGGGTCCAAAATAGCCCATCCAAAATCTAAATTCCAACATAACATTAATAATCACGAAAGTGAACTGGTAATTGAGTTACCCAAGTAGGATGATTATGATTAGACTGTGAATCAAGGGATGCTAGAGGTGGTGGAGGAGACTCAAATTGGGTAGATGGTGCAGGGACAAGATCCACATGCAAGGGAGGCGCTTCATGAGAAGTCATAGGAGGAGAAGCCACTAGAGAAGCTATAGGAGATTCATTACGAAACAGTTCTATGGAAAGATCAATAAAAAAATGGTTAGATGGAAACAAAAGGTGTATGAAATTAAGACATGGTAGAATTTTTTTTCTATTCCCAAGAAAATGACATATTGAGAAACACGAAGATGTTTAGAGTAGGGATCACAACATCTATACCCTTTGTGTTCAATTCCATGTCCCAAGAAACAACATAAACAAGCTTGGGGGTCAACTTTGTTATGGTCATGTGGTTGAAGTCAACAAAGTGAACACACACCAAAACTCAAAGACGATTTTAGATAGGGGGAATACCATAAAGACGTTCATAAGGTGATTGGTTATGAGTAATAGGGGAAGGCATGCAGTTAAGAGAGAAAAAATGAAAAAAACAAAATTGGGACGGAGAGAGTATATAGGCCAGAATTGTAAGGTCATTCTTGCACAAAGAAGCTTTTTCGTGAAAATAAGTTCCTTCATGTACAACTTCCTTTGATTTATGGGGATTCTTTTCTTCTTTTTAGATTTCTTTTCTTGCTATTGATAAATCAGCCACGACGTGGTAAGTCATCGAGCTATTGAGAGATTGTTTTTGATGAACTTGAACGAGCCACATGTACTTACTGGCATCAAGGGAGCCCAGGGCATTACAGTTGAAGAATTAGTGCTTGTGAAGGAAGGAGAACTTGGAAAAGATGCTAGATGAAATGGTGCTAGTATCTAATGTCCTTTGGATAGGAGTTATCGGATTAATTGTTCCAACTTATGTTAACAAAGTACGAAATAGATGGAGCCATGGAGGCATAATATGTTACAATAATGGAAAACATTTGTATAAATGTGCTAAAGTTTCCGTGTATTTGTGATTTGAGACATTTGGAAAATTCCTAGAGCTGTTATAGTATATACTATACATGATATTATTGGAAATATGGTATGAATAAAAGCTTAAAATGGGATGAATTTAACAACTCCCAAAGGAGTTGTTAAGTAGACCAAAAGATAGCCATAAACAACCCTAAATGCTGGGATTTATTGAGTCATAAAAAATCTCTAATGGTTGTTATGATGGTAGCCATAACCACCCTCATAGGTGAGGGTTTATGGCTGGGAGTTACAAGGATTAAAGGACATTTGTTTTCCTATAAATTTTGAGGTTTTGCATTGAAACAAAAAAAAACAATAACAATTAGAAGAGTATTTTGAGTTCTTTGAGAGAAAGAGAGACAAAAGCTTTATCATGTTTGCCAAGGCTGCTACAGAGGTGTTCATATAGTTCGCTATTCAGCCATTTTATCTTGGGAGAAAAACGCTGATAAAAATCTACAACACCCTCGGTAGGCGAAAAATCTTGCTTAAGGAGACTATGAAAGCAAGACTTCGCCCAATTTACTGTTTGTATCTCTAATTTTTGATTTTGTATTTTAATTTCTGCATTTTATTTATTTAATTTATAGTTTATTGTTAATTAATGAAATTGTTCTTTGGAATTCTATTTATTGCCGAATCATTTTTTACCAACAAACTTG
>BRYE01000016.1:12679497-12689497 GCA_030159115.1 Actinidia arguta var. hypoleuca | reverse complement strand
CGTATCGAATTTACTTATAATGAACATGTTATTTTTGTCTAGCAACACTTTTAACTTCTTCAAATTTTATCATGAAATGCTAGTCACCTCAAATAATTATCTTAATTTTAGTAAAGTTCTTTAACTATAGTGAAGTGTTCTTTAATTGTCTTGGTTGTTGGGTTGCAGTTCATCCAACAGCTACTTCATCATTCTTCCTTTTTATCATTTGCAGCAACAAGTTGACTACAGTGTCTATGACAATGTCATTGGTGGCTTGCTATGTCTGAAGGCGAATCCACATTAGTGGAGGTGATTTTTCCATTGTTGTGGGAGATCATTTATCACATTTTAGGTAAAGGAATCTCTTTATATTTTAATTTGAAATATTCTGGGAGCAGAGTTTAGATTTTAGATACCCAAAAAAGGGACTATTCGGCTAAAGCATAAACACGAATGGATTATTGAGGATAGCTATAGTTACCCCATCTTTTTACAGGTCCTCAGCTGCGCGCCTTTTGTTTCTAACCTTTGTCATTTCTTGTACATTCTAACATTTGTTTTTGTAAGTTAGTTCGGCTTGCGCTCCTTTTTGATTGGCTTGTATTTTGACTGCTTAATTTGTGTTATTTTCGTCTAAGATGGGTTTGTCTTTTATTAATGTACTTTGTTACTACCTTATTATTAATGAAGGTTCATTTTTTAAAAAAAGGGGGGATATGTTTCTCTTTCTCTCAAAAAACTCAAAATGCTCTTCTAATTGTTATTGTTTTCTTTGGTTTCAATGCGAAACCTCAAAATTTATAGGAAAACAAATGTCCCTTCAATCCTTGTAATTCTCAGCCATAAACTCTCATCATGAGGATGGTTATAGATGCCATCATAATAGCCATTAGAAGCTATTTTTGGCTCAATAAACTCCAGCATTTAGGACTGTTTATAGCTGCCATTTGGGCTGCTTAATAACTCCTTTGGGAGTTATTAAATTCAGCCCATTTTGTGTTGTCATTCACACCATATTTTCAACAATTCCCCTCATGAATGAAAATTTCATGCAGATCGACTCAATTTGACTCAGACTCAAGAGAAGTTTGAGAGAGACAATGGATAATTTCTGCATAGGATAGGTAGCTTTTGGCCTTAAACCTTTCTTTGTAAGAGCCTATTGAATTTACTAGCAGACTAGTGGGCGAGCCCGCCTTGAACTGTGCCGCCACCTTCGAAAAAAGGGGGGATTTGGTGTTCTCCAATCCAGTTATTTTGGGCCATGTTTTATGATCATTTTGAAGATCCGAATCGTTCACAATGTATACTTTGCTGTGGAGCTCAATACTATAAAAAATCACGTCAATGAAGTACAATTCAATACCCGTTTAATATTATTTTATAACTTAATAAATGGGTATGACACACATGATTATACCTATTTATCTTGATATAAATTCATACTGATCAACTATTGAATTATATCCAATTAGCATCATTTTTTACAAGATCAAACTTTTTGATGAGCTTCACAATTTGAACGACTTTGTGTTAAAAATTTATGGTGTGAATGAAAAGTCAGGACTGTAGTTTTTAGCCTTTAATGACAGTATTTTATAGCCCTAATGACTGCATTGTTTAGAGTCATAAACAATCTTTAATGGCTGTTATGATGGCAACCATAACTACCCTCATGATGGGGGTTTATTGCTGGGAGTTACAATGATTGAAGGAACATTTATATTTTTATAAATTCTGAGGCTTTGCATTGAAAAAAAATAACACCAACAGCAACAAGAAAGCATAAACTTTATGATTTTTAGAAAGAGAGACAGTCACAATAAGTTCACTAAGGTTGCATAAGAAGGTATTCCTATGTTAGTGGTTCAGTCATTTTATTCTAAGAGGAAGACGTTTACAAAACCCTACAACACCCTCAATACGCATCGAATCTTTCATGAGGAGACTGCAATTACAGGACTTGACCAATTTTATTTGTATCTCTTATTTCAGTTTCTGTATTTATATTTCTGTAATTTCAATTTTTTTAATAGTTTTTATTTACTATAAATTCCGTTTATAGTAATTTATTTTGATTAATGAAAATTATTCTTTGAATTTTTGTCTTTGCCGTATATTTTTACCCAACACTTTGATTGCCCAAACAGATCCAAAACAAGACACAAAATGGCTTTGTTTTGACCAGTTCAATCTATTAACTGGACTGGAGTGGAGACAATCCATTCCCTCAAGAAAATAGTTTTTGTTAGTGTATGCCTAACTTTAATAAATCTAAGCCATACTCCCCCCAAAATGCACATTAACAGTGCATTCAGGCCAAGCATTATAATGTATTTCAGTGCGTTTATAATGTATTTCGAGTTTTGCCAAGCATTTGTAAGACAATAAATTAAGTTCACAATTCATGGCTTAAATTGTCTTGTATTAACTTTATCTATTGATTGCGTAAATAGAATGAATGATGATTTTTTAGTAAGTTACTCGATCGCATACATCGAGTAAGATATTGCTAGGGTTTGATATTCTATTATGAATACTCATTAATCATGAATATTTTAATGAATATGAAAGAGATAACTTAGTATACCTCACTTTAATATATTAATTAAATTAAAATTACTAATTTTTTACTCCACGTGAGTAGAAGAAATGTTTAATTACATTGTTTTGATGCTATTTTCTTATTTTTAAATTTGTAGAAATAAATTCATATTGTAGTCTTTTTTTATTATTATTATTAAAATTTATATTAGTATATATTCGTTGCCTCTAAATTAAAATCTTGGCTCTGTTCTTGCTTACCTTTTGTTTTTGTGCAAATTTAATTTTTTTTGATATATTATTTTGCAAAATTACAACAATACCCTTACATAGTATTCAAAAGGCAAAAATATCATTGGATTAAATAAAGTGAGAGCTTATGTGAAGATAGTCTAAATGAACTTTATGATCATTTTAAATGGCTCTGGTTAGATGCACATTAGGTCAAATCAAGGAACACAAGTTACAACAATTATAAAACAGTTATGCTCTAATATGTTTTAATAAAACTATTCATTTTTCAATTCTGAAATCTATTTTGCAATTTGTTCTTAGAAAAATTATTACACAATTTTGTTTTGTTCTTCGTGATATATCTGTCTTAAGCTTGTTATTCAAAGAGTAATATAGAACTAAAATAAATCATTTTATTGAAATAAAATAGATTATAAAGATAATAAATAAATACAAAAATACAAAAATGTAAAACAGAATCTGGAAACCAAAGTTAGAAAACTGTTGAGTCTTGTGTGTCAAACGATCTCCTTAAGATAAATTTGCCCACCACCGGTGCGCTGAGTTGGTAAGAGTCGCCTTTCAAGATAAAACAACAATTTCTAATTAGTGATAATACCACACTAATCAGAACAGATGATCAGAATAACGAACTAGAATAGTGTTTAGATTTCTCTCAGAAAAATAAAAGAACAACAAAAACTTTCCTGCACTCAGATTGTGTGTGGACTACCTATATATGGAGTGTGGCCTTTCATCTTGTAAAGAACTAATAGCATTCACTCCTCATTAACCACCATTACTTAAAACACAGAACAACATGAACTTTCTTGCATTAATATTGTGTGTGGACCACCTATATATAGAGTGACATTTTATCTTGAAGAGGTTTGATGACATTCACTCCCGCTAATCACTCATTATTTTTAGGATTTAATAGTACGTAACGTTCACTATAACTAAGTGTGGGGTGTGAGTTTGAGAAAAGAAGGAAATAAAATCAAGGATAGACACCTGTAGTGGTCCAGTGGTGGTTGAAAGTGGTTGCAGACAGTCGCAGATTGCGGTGGCCTAGCTGTGACACAGAAACAATGAGTTCGGCCATCGGAGTTATTTTCGAAAAACGACCCTCCGATGGTTAAGTTAAATGATCGAAAAAATAATGTATGTAGAGATAGAGAGTATAAGCTTTTTGGAGCTGAAATCCCCCACAATTGAGAGAATAAGGATTCACCTTATATAGTTCAGCTCGGCGCGTGTTTGGACGCGTTGACTGCTGTGTCAGTGAGTAGGCAACTGACTCAGCCATGGTACTAGGGTCTGGTTGATAGCTTGCCATCATGCTGTCGATATCTCAATCCAGGTATGGGGGCTATCAAAGAAAATTTCATCGTGCAAGTTATCTTCTATCACCTGATATGCCTCGGGATTGCCGCCGACCGTTGTCCCTCAGTTAAACTTTAGCACAGTTACCCTACCTAGCTTGCTATAGAGCGACAACTCGGAAGTGATGCCGGCCTTAGCTCAGACAGTGTCAGTGCTGGGTAATGTCTCAACCAAGCTCCCGCGAAAGGACCCCTGAACTAGCTTTATAGTGATAGCTTGACGACGGTGCCTGCCCTTGCAAGGCCAGAACTTATAGTTGTGTATTTTATTCCCTTGCAATAAGGTATTCACTAGCTTATTCATTTCTTTGTAACATCCCACCCACTAGTATTTACTAACTCATTTATTTTTTTATAACACCCTACATAACTAGGTTATTCACTACCCAATAATGCTCTATGTAACTACACTCATTCGCCACTAGTGACTCTTCCCATTTTACATGGGCGGGGTCCAAAACCATAGCCCACCCCATGCCATGACAACATGTGTAGTTTAGTAATGTGTTCACATTCACATCTCACACTTAGGTGCCTATACTAACACTTGTTAGTACATATATCTATTTCCCTTTGGTTTACTAACCAATGTGAAATTGAGTATTTTCTACACATTTTAACTACTCTAACTGGCTAACTTTAAATGGCAATTTATCATTCATCCATTATCCATCTTGAACAAACTTTATATGATTTCGAAGACCACATTACGGAGATTACAACTCTACTTCATTTCATCAAAAAAAAAAATTAACAAAAGTCTCATCTATTTTGACTCAAAGTCGCCAAAAAACTGTGTTTAAACCCCAATTTTTTCCAACTCGCCCAAGTGTTCTTGAAAACACAATATGGAGTACAAAGGCCCATTTCTTTTTAGCTAATGTAATTGTTTAAGCTTGTGTTTGGATTAAAATTTTAGGAAGAGATTTGTGAAAAGAAACAAAAAATTAAAATAAAAAGATTAAATTTGAGCCATGAAATCGATGAACTTCTCCTTTTACTTTTTCTTTTCTCCCATAAATTCTTAATCCAAGCACACCGTTAATTTTGCAGTTTTTCGTAGTTCGTAAAATTTTTAAATCATTTGATAATTTTTTTTTCATTCTTCTTATTTTCGAGTAAAAATGAAATTCTTTGTATTATTTAGTGGATTTATTTTTTAAATTAGATAAATAAATTTTTTATTTTCAAATTTCTCTTGATATTTAAAATAAAAATATATAAAATTAATTATGATCAAATGGTAAAAAAAAAATCCAAAATCCAAATAAAGTGTAAAATTACGAGGCAATCATCTTAGGTCCACGGGCCCAAATTATTTAAACAAATAGTCTGCATCACTAAAGCCCAAACTCATTAATGTAGTCCATGACGCAATACCAAAAATACCCTACGAAAACGTACACTAAACAATTCCGATTCTAGAAAATGCCAACCCCCCATCTCTCTCCACCTCCGATTTTCTATTTATGATCACTGCGAAAATCTTTGAATTGAAGAATTTTCAATTCAAGAATTAACGAAAAATTACTACATCGCAATAATCATAGAAGCAAAAACATCGGTTCGATTTCGACTTCAACTTCAACTTCAACTTCAACTTCAAAAACATCAATTTGACTTCAAAATTTCAGTTTGTTTTAATTCTTTGTGATATCGAACAAAGAGTTTCTAGTTCTGAAAGGCAACAAAATAAATTTTATCTACAACATATAAAGTTTACTTTTCATTGTTGTGTTTATCCCGTTAAATTAACAAATAAATTTCACTATCTTTTTTTTTTTTATATAATAATTAGAGGCAAGTAACTTTTACCGTTAATAACAGATAAATTTTACGATGTTCTCTTTCTCATAACAAATAACAACAACTAACTTTCACTAATCGAAACAGATAATTATAACTCTAATACGAAAACAAAAATACGAGAAACTTTTGATCTAATAAAAATGAACAAGATGAAATTCAAAGACCAATTTACATTAGATCGAAATAAAAACTACAACCAAATTGAGCAAAAAATTAAAAAGAAAGTCAAACTACATATCAAAATTAAAACAAAAAGCCGAACATCACCCAATCATACAAATAACAAAAAAAAAGAAAAGAAAAGAAAAAATGCATACGACATGCAAAAAGGACAAGATTGGAACAAAAAGTCTTAGTCGCGATAATATTGGACCATTCTCAAACGAAAGTTTAAAACTTTGGACCATCAGAGACAAAAACAAAGCGACGGCAACCAAACGTGCCCAATCACCTACTGGTGGACTATTCACAGAGTTTTCCTAAAATGGGGATTAACTAACTCAAATTGGTCTACATAGTAATAGAAAAGACAGAACATGAATAATTTTTTCTTAAAAAAAGGTTACAAGCACAACCATTTGCACACTTGTACAAACTTTTTAACATAATTACATGATGTGTGGACCCAAGCACAATTTGCACACAAATTATGCTACTAACACATTTGTCCACACATTTATACAAATTTCTCAAATGAGGTGTGTGGAGCCTAAATTACAGAAGTAAGACCTACATAACCTATGTGAGATAATTTAGTCGTACACGAGAAAAGTTATAGACATAAGCACTTGTAGATACTTATACAAACTCTCCCAAATGAGTTGTGTAGGATCCACATAGTATTTGTGTGAGATTCCCACATCTCGTGTGCAGGGACGGAGCTAGAATTTCGTTGTAGGGGGGTGAACTTTAAGGAAGGCAATCATGAACTATCTGCGAAGATAGATTCGTAACCTAATTAAACGTGCCACAACCTCCTATAAGTAGAGTACTCACTAATTCTTTTCCCAAAAAATAAATTTTACAATTTGTATGCTGCTACCACTTTCTAGCATCCAAATCAACTAGTGAAGGTAGAAAGTTAAAACTTAAAAGTAATAAATAATTACAGCCTGCAAAAAAAAATTACAATCAAAATTATGTCTGAATCAGAATTAATTTTGTCTATTTGTAACCCTAATAGAAACCAACACAAAAAATAACTTTATTTTTAGGACTACTTTGAAAAAGGAGAGACAGAGATAGAGAGAGAGATTGTGTACTAAAATGAGTTTACTCACATGCTGAATCTGTTGAATTGTTTGAAGTCTAAAAATTAATTTTATTTTTTCATTTATTTACATACTTGTCATTGTGACAATTACCTTTAGAGAGGCCAGTATACATACATATATTCTAGGACAATAAATTCTCTCTCTCTATATGGGTAAAAATGGAAAAGTTGGAGGGGGATGGGGGCTATGGCCCCTTATGACCATAGGGTGGCTACTTCCGGGTGAGGATTTCCTGCGGCGCCCACCTCCTTGCAACCCGGCAGGGAGGCCAAAACGACGTCGTTTTGGGTGTGTTATGTCCCAAAACGACGTCGTTTATATCCAAAAATGTATTTCCCCAAAATGACGTCGTTTTGGGGCAAATTTTTTGGACACAAAACGACGTCGTTTTGGGCATTTTGGGCAAAATACACCCAAAACGAAGTCGTTTTGACCTCCCTGCAGGGTTGCAGGGACCTGCGCGCCGCAGGATCCCCTGGTCCGGCTACTTCCTTTTTCGTGTGAGAGAATTTGTACATTTTTTTTTCATTTGAGGTGTGCAGACCTCATGTACTATTATGTGGCCACCCACCCACCCACACTTACACATATTTGTATAACAATAAGGGGTCGTTAGGTTGCAGGATAGCATCAGGGGGATAAATTTTAGAGGGAGGATAAGTTTTAGAGGGGAGATAATTTTTAGAGGGGATAACTTTTAACTTTGTTTGGATACTTTTTAGAATGGGTTGATAAAAGTGGGAGATAGGAAAGAAAATATATCAAATGACCTTTTTACCTTTATCCAATTTTATATTTGATTATCTCTTACGCATTTGTCCTTTTAAAAACATAAATTAAATATCTAATTTTTAAAAATCGTCATTAATATTTTTTGTGATTATGATTTCATGTACATTTGAATGAAAGTTTAGAGTTTTTTTTTTCTTTTTTAACCTGGTTCCAAACAAAGCCTAACCCGAAAAATACCCAAAATATTAAAATAAAAAATAAAGGAAACAAATGAAAATACCATCAAAATTATAGGGTGCAAAGTGAAATTAGCCTTAGAATATACATATATTCTATATACACTGTCACTTTCACAATTCACATGTATTTTAGAAACAGAGAGCAGCGAGCGAGAAGGGGTGTCGGAGGGTGCGATTCAGCGTCGGAGGATGCGATTCAGGCACTGGAAGGTGCGATTCAGTCACGGATCAACGACAAGGAAGTGGAGTTCTAGACCCAGGTACACAGTACGCCTCTCTCTCTTCGATTTATTGATTGATTTTTGATTTATTTTGTAATTGTTTTTTGGTGGTGGTTGCTTTGGCTGTGGAAGGGGATAAGGAGGGACAAAATCGTCTGAAACCTCCCTGATAACGCCGGATAACTTTTGGGGAGGGGGAGGGCCACCCAAAAATTATTCGGGGCTATCCGGTTGCTGGGGGAAAGGGAAGCAGGGGGGAAAAGTTTATCAGGGAAGATTTTGTCCAGCCAAACACTGGATAGAGGAAGTAAGAGAGGAAGAAAAGTTATCCGGCAACCAAACGTGCTCTAATCTACTAACACCAACATCATGTTGTACACGCTCTCTCACATGAAGTATATGAGATCATACATGACAAGGGTTCACACAACCTATGAGAATTTGTACACTTGTGTACGTATACAAATGTTTGTGTAAATAACACTTTTTTGTATCAACTCTGTGTGAAGCCCACACGTCTACGAGAGAAAATTTGTGTAAGCGTCTTTAAAACATGTCTATAAAAATGTTTGAATTTGTAATTTTTTCTCTTACGCGGATCCTACACGTGTGAGGAAATTTGTGCAAATACATATGAAAGTATTCGTGGCAGTAGCATTCTTTAAAGTTGTGCTAGATACACTATAAATTATTAAATCAATTATTTTATATTCATATGAGATTTGGATCACACACTATCACTTAGATATATAATCCACAATTCATGTAAAAATTGAGTAATTTATTCGATAATTCATAGTGTTTTATTTTTATTCTATATTAGAAACTTTTTTCATTTCTTGTTTTTGTTGGGGTAAATTTCATTAATCTCGCCTGAGGTTTCTAACAAATACAACCATATCTCATGTGATTTTAAAAATATCACTGATTTCTTTTTTTTTTTTAAATTAACTTTTGAAACTAATGTCAAAATCCTCCCATAGAGCTATTTTGTGTGAAAAAATAACAAGATTGATATTTGAACTAGTTCTTTCAAATTTTTTCCCCTAAAGATACTAATTAAAATAAATAAATATTCTCTTTTTATTTAAAAAAATATATTTTTAAAATATGTTTATGTTATGAGCACTTAAAAAGTAAAATATTTAGATAATTTTTTTTAAAAAAAAAGAATTTATTGATAACAAAGTTTAATTTCATACACTTTTATAAAGGAGGATTTAAAAAGTAAGCTATTTAGGTCAATTATTTAAAAAAAATTAATTATTAATAAAAAAATAAAAATTAAGTAGTTTATAAGTAAATTGTGTTTTGAAGAAAAAAATAAAAATATATTTTAATAAGTGTATTGAGAAAAAAAATAAATTCCTAAATCAATGAACAATCTTGTTATTTTTGCACAAAAAATAGCTTTAAACGATAATCTTGATATTAATTTTAAAAATAAAAAAAATCAATATTATTTATAAAATTATAGAGAATGTGGTTATATTTGTTATAAACCTTAGGCGTGCCCAGTCAAATTTATCATTTTTATTATTTTTTTCCGAAATGGGAATTAAGACACGTATTATAACGAA
>BRYE01000016.1:12646997-12654497 GCA_030159115.1 Actinidia arguta var. hypoleuca | reverse complement strand
ACTTGCTAACCAACCAACACTATCTTGCCCAAAAGAAAGAAAGAAATCTCCTTTAGTAATTCATTTAAGCTTAGCCGTGGTTTGTTTAGATTGTCTGGACTTATGTTCGAAATTCTCTTGCTGCTCATTTGGTTTCATTTCTAGACCTTGTAAATTTGTAATAGGAGATGGCCAAGTTTGCCTTTATCTGTTGGTGGAGTCTACTTTTGGGCAGATGCTTTCCCTGTTTGGATTTGCCAAGCGGTGTCCTCTGGATTTTCTTTGGGTTTAATTTGTTATAAAAGTTAAGTTTTAGAAACTTTTTTTGTAATTTTTTCAAAATTTTATTTTCTAAATACTTCTTGTGAATATATGTATTCTTTCCCAAGGCAGTTACTTGGCCTCCGTTCTTGGTTCCATTTTGCTACAGTTTTCGGAAATAGTTTTGCAAAAAAATTTTATTTTTATTTTTTAAATAAAAAATCGTTGTTTTCATATTATATTTAAGACTTTTAAGGACTTAAAAACAATAATTTATTTTTTTCTAATAACTAAGTTCTTTTCTGAAGAAGTTCTATAAAACAAATTTGGAAATTCTCAACTAAACAAATTTCTAATAATTTATTTACAAATTAATTCTAAAAATAAAAACCAAAACACAACCATGGCATCAACCTTAACCCGTTTGCAAAGGCTGAAAAGTTTGACTTTTCTCTAGGTTCTTTCCCCATTTTGTTTTTTTTTTTCTCCTTTTGTTGTTTCTAGCGAGTTTACACGAAGCCTTTTAGTGTTTTGCTGTGAGGAAAATAAAGTCCCGGAAAGGGGAATTACACTGCCCTCCACTGAAATTTTGAATTAAATCACAAAATACCCCTGATATTTGAGAAATTATAATAACCTTCCTTAAAACTTGTAATAGATTCTTCCCATTTTACACTGACTACCCCTGAAATTCCGATTTAATACACAAAGCATCCCTGACGTCAATCGTCCATTAGCAAGATTGACTGTTCATCCATTACGTCAGCTGAATGGTAGTTGGAATACCATATATGTTATTTTTTTTACAAAATTACTATATACGCCATAAAGATGTTGATTGAATAACCAAAAAGTGAATCATATTGACCCATTAACTATTTAATTGTATCATTTATATCATTTTCGTTACTAATTCATTTTTTTGTCATTCAATCAATATCTTTGTGGAGTATATAGTAATTTTATCAAAAAAAGACATATGTGGTATTCCAACTACTATTCAACTGACGTCATGGACGGACAGTCAATCTTGCTAATTGACGATTGATGTTAGGGGTGCTTTGTGTATTAATCCGAATTTTCAAGGATAGTTAGTGTAAAATGAGAGAAATTTATTACAAGTTTTAAACTTCAAGAGAAATCATTATAATTTAGCAAACATCAAGGGTGTTTTATGTATTAACTTTGAACCTCAAGGAAGGTAAGTGTATTTCACTTTTAATTTTTTGCAAGGCAGCTTTTTTCTCACTCTTTCTTAATGGGTATATATCTGGCATTTTGATTTGGCATTTTTTGAAAAAAAAACTAGATATAGGAATACTCCTAACATTTACACGACTAAATCAACGTTATTCAAATAAAAAAAAATCACATTGTTTATTTCTGAATTTTACTTTAACTTAAGGTCTAGTTTGGCACTTCTTTATATATATATATATATATTAATTGTTTTAGTTTTCGAATTTTTTAATTTTGTTTTAAATATTTTTTTAAAGTTTGAAAAGAACTCTTACGTTTTTTATATTTTTCTCATCAAGAGAAACTAAAAAAGTATAAAGTTTTAATTAAATGGCAAATTTTTTTTATTAAAAATAAAAAAAGTCTAAAATAAAACATTTAAATTTCTTTTAAAAAAAAAATTAGGCAAACCGGGTCCCACTACTTAGTAGTAGTGGACCTCATTGAGTTTGTTTCTCAATCATCCAAACCCTTGGGTTTGGTCTGATGAAAAGAGAGAGCACCTTAGAAGCATAACTTAAAGTTGCTAGATCAAATCTCATGAAAGTTAAAACACTTCAAACCTTATGACAATTGAAAATTTGCTCGGTCATTAATTTTATGATTTCAAAATTAGTTGATGTACGTACAAATTTGCTTGAAAAACCGATTATAAAAAAAAATTGAATCATCCGAACAAGCCCTAAGCAAAACATAGCTACATAGGATTATGGTCAATAATTGATCACATATAATACAACAATATGCATTATAAATAAGTGATTGATTGATTGTAAACTTCCTCCACATTTCGTTGATATTACTTGTCGTCAACGTCCCATAATTCCACCACTTGGCGCAAAGTTTAAAACGTGTTGAAACTTAAAACCAATATACTGATATTGTGTGACACGCACGCAAGCATTTTTTTTTTTTTTGGGGAGATTTCAAATCAACGGGAACATCAAGGAATATTTTAAATCAGCCCGTTTGACACTTTAAAATATCGGTACAGATAATAAAGATAAAATAATATTCAAGCTAGAGTCTTAAATTTCGTCAGTCGAATTTACTTTTTGGAAAGGAAAGACCAACGAACCACCACGATGATTTGCACCCACTGCGTGTCTTCCGCCAACACTTTTCACATTGCTCTTAACTCATTTTGTCCCAAACACTTCTTCTGTGCTCTCGCTCTCCGAACCTCTCACGTTATACTCGTGTATCCCAAGTTTCGGTACAGACACCCCCGAATGATGGAGTGCAATAAATTTAGAAAAGTGTAAAGTGCACAACTCAGGCTAGGGACTTGCACTTTTGGTGTACCTGACTTGCACCCGGGCAGCTGAAGTCCAACTGCATGAGGACTTCAAGCATTGGTTCGGGGTATTGTTATGCACGTGATTTGTCACTTTTTTAGGATGAGTTTTTTACGAAAAAAACTTAAATGTCAAAATTGTTGGGATTGTATATTTACATGTGTAAATATTTAATTATAATTTTGAATGAAAATTCATTTTATCACACAATTAGATGTTTTATTATATCATGAGATGATATGTCTCTAAGTTATTTAGAGGTACGATAAATGAGTGAAAATAAGATTTACACACGAGAGGTATTAATCGTTGATCCTAGTAACTTTATTTAGTTCGTAGTCGGTGATAAGTTTGGACGTCTCATCTGCAAAGACTATAATATTGTTAACTTTTATATGATAAGATTGTTTATCTTAACCATCAAAGTAGATGACTCTAGGTTAAGTATTGGTGTATTATGTAATGCACTGAATCGGATCGTCGTAACAAAGTAATTTGTATAAAATTATCATTTAATAATAAAATCTTACATATTCTATTTGTAATTGACTCTTAATTTCGAGAGAATGGTGAACTCAAATTTTTGACATTATTCACTTTGATTTATCCATGAGTGAGATTAATTGAGGTCAACACCTGGTATCTTGGGTGGTTTTTGTTAGGTCTTCGATAATATTTAATTCTCAAGATAAAATATCACTCTCTTTTAGGAGAAAACAGGTATCACTTGTGAGTTAATTCATTAATTTAGTCATTGAAATCTGGATCTGATATTTTCGATAAATTATTTATCGAAATGAAGACTTATTATTTTGATAACTAAATAAAAAATAAATTGTAAATCATAATGGTAAGAAATAATTAGGATTTGATAGACAGTTAATTAATCCAAAATAAAATTAATAATACCCATAAAGAGGAGTTTTGATTACGGTAATAAAATAACAATAAAGGGTATTTTAGTTATTTTACTTTAGAGTGCAATACAAATTATTTAGTGGAATTAATTTGAATTAATTAAATTACTAAATTAAGTTATGAAATAATTAGAATTTTTAATATTTTAATTGAAGTTAAATTAAGATTCCCTAAGATCTTTATCCTTACCCTAGTTTGAGACCTAGTCTATATATGATATGTGGACTACCAATCCTTTTGATTTTTCTCTACAGGATTTTTAAGAAAAAAATTTGAGAGCCCACACTCTAAAATGATTGGTTAGAATTAAAAAAATGAGAGAATATCAAAGAGTCTAGGACACTAAAAAATAAAGTCCTAAAGTGTTTAAAATTAAGATTTTATGAAAAGTAAGGTATAGAAATTTGATGAAGAAATTCAGCAATAAGGTGCTGGAGTTTGCTGAAAAAATATAACAATAAGGTGCTGAAATTTTTAATAATAAGATGCTAAAATTTGATTAAAAAATATGGCAATAAGGTGCTAAAATTTTCTCCAAAAATACAGCAATAAATTGCTAAAATTTTTAGTAATGAAGTGTTAGAATTTTCTCCAAAAATACAGTAATAAGGTGATAGAATTTGCTTCAAAAATACAACAATAAGCTACTGAATTTTTCAATAATAATGTGTTAAAATTTACTCTAGAAAGCAGCAATAATGTGCTAGAATTTTCAGTAATAATGTGCTAAAATTTATCAAAGAAACGCATTAATAAAGTGCTGAAATTTTCTCAAAAAATACAGCAATAATTTACTGAAATTTGTAGCAGTAACTCATGGTAACATGCTACAGCACTCGGATTTAAAACGTTAATTATTCTCGTAATTATTAAGGTATATCAAACTCCTCTTTATCGACGTTATATGATTACATAGCTGCAAATCTAAAAAATAATAATTTAAAAGCCTAGTTTCTGCTCCGCTGCAGAGATGCGATCCCTTCAATAACATCTAAAAATATCTTTAAAAAAAAACTAAGCTAATCCGAGCGTTAACACATTCTAAACAAATATATTTAGAATTGTTAGAAAAAAAAAATTTGGTGAATGAAAGGCCAAAGGACTGTAATTTTCAGCCTTTAATGGTTGTACTATTTGAGTCATAAACAGTCTCTAATGACTGTTATGATGGCAACCATTAACCCACTAATAAAAGGGGGTTATGGATGAGTTTATAGCCATGTTTATGGCTGAGAGTTTTACACTTGAAAAGTCATATTTTTAACTATAAAAGGAGAAGTTGTTTAGATGAAAAAACAACACAAACACAACACCAACACACAATAGATACTTGAGTTCTGAGAGAGAGAGAGAGACAGATAAAGTTTAGTTCGCCAATATTGCTTTGAATGTGTTTCGAAGTTAGTGGTTCTAGCCGTTTTATCGTGGGAGGAAGACGTTGACAACAACCTATAACACCCTCGGTAGGCGGCGAATCTTTTTTAAGAAGACTGCGATTACAGGACTCGGCATAATCTGTTTGTATCACTTTTATTTCAATTTCTGTAATTTCAATTTCTGTAATTTTAATTTTTGTAATTTATTTTAATTAATGAAAATAATTTTTTAAAATTCTATTTATTGTCAAATTATTTTTCCCAACAAGAATCTCCTGACTTTTGCCTAGACAATTAATTGTGAATGCACAAATATGTTATGCAAATCAAAGCACATTTTTAAATGGTGAGAAACATTATTGTTCATTACTAACATTTTATCTGCCCTAATTTTTGCCATCCCTATCAATAAAATTGCCACTTTTTATCTCCTTTAGATACCCACTCGAGATGTGGAGTACATAATCATTCACATGGCTATTTTTTTTTAATAATTGATATGGAAAATCATAATATTCCTCTTCCCTTATTTGGTTCTTAGTTTTGGAAAAGAAACAAGTACAAACTTATTTTCTACTTTTGAAATTTGTCTTTCACATTCTTTTCTCTTTTTTCTGTTTATTTATTTAAGTTGTCTTATTATTTTCTTCCATCACTTGTAAAATTAAAGAAGAAAAAAAAATATCATTTTTATTTTCTTTTCTTAAAAAACCAAACAAAGATAAATAACTAATTTTTCCAATAAACTTCTTTACTTTCTCTTCTTTTTTTCTTTTCTTTTTGTTTTTTGTTTTCAGCAATCTCCAAATAAAATTCAATAAAGAGTACCTTAGTTACTATTCCAAACCCTTAGGTTGTAATTGGATCAAGGATTTGTCGAGAGAAAAAAAATAGGAAAGAAAGTGAAAAAGATAGACGATTCAATGATCTTGAATGATTAAATCGTCTAACTTTTTAATTTTTAGTTTTTTTACCTCACTAAATACTTGATTTAAATACACCCTTAGAGTTTGTTTGGAACTTAGAGAAAGAAATGCAAAACCATGAAAAATCATATAATTTAATTTTTTTCTTCCCTTGTTTGGTTACTAGTATATTTTGAGAGGGAAGCATTCACATTCTTCTATCATTCTTTCCTTTTCCTTTTCTTATTTTTTGTTTAAATTATCTTATCAATTTCGTTTTATATTCTTTAAAAAGCAAATAGAGATAAGTAACTAATTTTTCCTATAATCTTGTTTCATTACTTTATCTTCCTTTCTTCTTTTTCTGTCCACAACCTCCAAACATAGCCTTAATTAACCTTCCATCATATGACTAATTAGAGGGTTCACATGCCTCATGCCTGTGATGGTGGAACTTCAACCAAATAATGAGGACCACCGAAAAGTAAACTTCCATATATGGGAGAGTAAAATTGTTGAATTTGTCACTTTTTTCTTTTAAGTTGTCATATCAGTTTCTTTCCGGTCATGCAAAACCAAACAAGAAAACAATATTCTTTTTCTCAAATTCATTTTATTTTCTTAAAAAACTCAACAAAGATAAATAACTAATTTTTTCCATACTCTTCTTTCACTTGCTTTCTTTTTCTTTTTCTTTTTCTTTTTCTTTTTCTTTTTCTTTTCACAGTCTAAAAATATAGCCTCAGGGCTAGTTTGTGTTAAAAAAAATTTGAGTTATTGTAGCTACTTTGGTTTTCAAGTGTTTTTTTTGAGTTTTTTTCATCATTTGATAAAAATTTTGTAGTTTTTTTTGTTTCTTTTGACGGGAGGAATCGAAAAATATAAAAAATTATTTAAATTTAAAAAATAAAATCCATTAAAAGCTAAAAGAATACATTTTTACTCAATAATTATGCTAAATGTTCGTCTTTAATGGATTTTCCCCCTTAATTTTAACAATTTGTTACATTAGGAGGTTTCTCTTGTCAAAATTTTGATCAAACGATAAAAACTATAAAATTAGAATAACTAAAGTAATTAAAAAACGCTAATCCAAACAGAACATTAATTAATTTTCAATCATATGACTAATTCAAGGGTTCATGTGCATGCGATGGTGAAACTTCAACCACATCATGAGGAGTGAGGATCCCACATTATGTGGCGGACGCAGGAATTACTAAGAAGGGGTCACAATATGCATTCTCAATAGACCTTTTGAATAAAACGTTTAGGGGGAGCAACTTCAATGGATTAATAGTAAAATAGTTAAAATTAACAGAAAAAATATAAAATTTTTTTTTTTTTTTTTAAATGTTTGGGACGGCCGTGGTCCCGCCCGCCATCGGAAATAGGAAACATCCATGTGAGAACAAAATTGTTCAATTTGGTACTCTTTTTTTTCAACTTGATTTACCACGTGAATCAAACATATCATTAGGCCCCACCATGGTAGAACTCTAATCTATCCATGTACTGGTCCCA
>BRYE01000016.1:12581997-12591997 GCA_030159115.1 Actinidia arguta var. hypoleuca | reverse complement strand
TTTAATCTATTTTGAGATTTTACACTTCAGCCGATTAATTACTACAAAACACTAATATACGGCTCAATTCTATATAAATTTGTTTCCACCAAAGTATGTAACATGTTTTGAACTATTTATTATTTAAATAACAAACATTTAAACCTTTAACGAAAATCTAAAATCGTAATAATTAAACTTAAGCATGGATTATGTTTTAAATTAGGTTAGAGATTTTTATATCTAAGGTTGATTGGATTAGGTTAGGCTATAAAATTATTAACACTAGTAATCTAGTGACATTAACTCTTTAATCTGTCCAGTTTCATCAGGTTTTTAATTCCTCAAACCGATGCTAAACCGAATATTGTTTTTTTCCCATTTTCAAAACTGCTCAAAACGTTTCATACTAAAAAACCGACCGCAATTCACCGATTTAGTTTGGCATGGTCTGTTTATTCGATTTAGTGACTTTTTAGTTGTTTTATAAGGAAAAATGGTGATCTCCCTCTTTGAAATCAATATATAATCTATATACAAATTGCACTAATTTAAAACTGTAGAATCTGAATACAAACCAATTATTAATGTACCACATCAAGAAAGAAGGATTACATATAAACTACACCAAAATCATAATCCAAACAGAATACAATAACATCTAAACACCACTTTTTAAGTACTAAACGAGTGTAGCACAAAATGATCTACACAAGGGGTAACAACTAGTGCTTGGCAGCTAGGGATAAGCACGGGTCGGATCGGATCGGGTTTGAGCGTGACTGGTCACCCAATCCGAAAATATCGGATCCTTCAATCTTGCACTCGATTCCGACCGTGAATCATTCTTAAATTGTTTGAGACGGTGAGTTCAGATTTCGGGCGGGTCACAGGTGGGTTGTTTTGGGTTGAGGGAAAACAACAAAATCAGTCATGGAAGACAGTGGACGCCAAAGAACTGGAACCCTAAAAATTCAGAATTCAAAATATAGAGATGGAATTTAGAAATGGATTTACCAGTATAGAGGGGTTTGTGCTTCTTCTGCTCCCAGATCAGTGAGATAAAGAGGGAGAATGTAAGGTTTTGAGTACGAGTCATGGGCGATTTGAGACTAAGACTTACTGAGAAGAGAGAGAGAGAAAGAGAAAAGAGAGAAGCGTAGAGTGAGAGAGAGTAAGAGGCGTGAGAGGAAGAGTCAGAAGTGGGATGGTGGATATATGCCACAGGTATGGTGAAAATAATGAATACTAATAAAAAAATCGATCGGATCGAGTTTTTCGGTTTCGATCATCACAAATTCGTTATCAGTCCGCTACCCGACACAAAAACACATTTATCACCAGTTAGCCAACCGAACAGCTTGTGGGATCCACCCGTAAACCGTCTGATTGGAATGGATCAAGCGGTTTGAAAGGATTGATCGGATTTTTGCCCACCCCCACTGAAAAATACAATCTCTGTGAAACAAATGCCTGCAAGGAGTTTCCGCAACGAACCCCTCCAGAAACTCTATCCAAACAAATTGAACACACATCAACCGATGTCTCACGACCATCAAATTATCGCACCTTCATTGCGGCCTCAACCTCCCAAATCCCCCTAGGGTTGACCCTCGGTTCAACCAATTGTTCCTCAATAAGTAAACTTATCGCGCCATGAATCTCCTCAACTCCACCATCCACACACACCATCCCTCTCCTCATCCGAAATAATAAATCATTCTTACAACTCCTAGCGTTTCCCACTTTCCTTTTCTTATTTTCCAAATTAATAACACCTTTTGATGAAACATCATCGTGGGCATTTTCAATACCTTGTTCCTTCTAAAAAGGCTGACGAAAAAACTCTTTTGGGAGCACCATTTGCCTTCCTCGATGTGTAAACGTCGACGACGGTAAGGATTGTGGGTTTTTTCTTGTGGGGTTGTTTTTGGATGTCGAACTGGAAACAACTGAGGAGATGGGAAGATACGGTTTTTCTAAGGCTCATTGTGTGTTTGGAAAAGTTTTCTTTTTCTTCGATGGGCTCGTAGACCAACCAGTACTCGATGGTTCCTAGAGTTGATAGGTCCGTGAGCGCGAAGATTGACAAAACCATATCCTTCTGGTTGACGCGGAGCAAGAACAATCCTTCTGATTCTTCTACGTTGTTGAGTTTTTCGTTCCACTTGAACACGCGCACCTTTAGGTCTTGCACTAATACAATATCATGAAATTTACGAATTATTCAAATTAGATAACTTACAGTAGTAAATTGTTTCATGGGAAATGACAAGAAAAAAAAACTAGGTTTTGACTTCAATAGCAAATTAAGTTCTACAATTTTAATGGTAACAAATCGAATTTTGAAGTTTTAATACGATCACATTAAAGTCATTCACTAATCTTCATCTACCTATAGGCTTGACAGAGCCAATTGGTTCCTGCCAAAAAATTTGAGCTTTAAAATAGAAAAAAATATCGAACAATGCCGTTTTTCAAAGTTTTTAGTGGGAATCAGTTGATTCTGATAGAGACTGACGAATGACTTTAACTGTGACTAAATTAAAAGTATAGGATTCGATTTGTTATAATAAAATTACAAGGTTTTATTTTTGTTACCAAGGTCAAATCATAGGTTTCTTTGTACCTACGCCAAAATTGTAAGTTATTCTTAATTTAAATTAACAGAAAAATAATTACCCAAAAAAATTCAATGAAATTAGAAATAACTACTTATACCAGAAACATTTAGAGTATAGGTCTAAATGTATCACCTGAACCAAGGCCTTAAATATGTTTTATATTGTAACTAAACAAATTTATAAAATATCTAAAATTGTTTAAGCCAATAATCTTAAAAATTATAATCTTGATTTTAAATGAAACCTGATTAATTAGTACCATGGACAAAGCTAAATTGCTCACCAAATCCTTGATCCAAATACAGGTAAATTACAAGGTAGATGATCTAATGGTTCCAATCAAACGGTTGTATTATCTAAATGAAACGGTTGTATAATCAATTTCTATTTTCATTTCCTTTTTTCTCACTAAATAATTGATTCAAATACAACCTAAGATACCATAACTCCTTGTTCTTTACCATAAACTAATGTACTGTTTGACCTAGGTTTTTAGATATGTTATTGCTAAAAAAATGAGTTTTTTTTGCCCGTTTGGCCTGATTGTTTAGGTGGACGATAATTTTTTAACTTAGTCTTTTTGGGCTTGTTTAGCCTAGATTTCTTAATAAACCCAATAGCTATTAGTGAACTTTAAAAGGGTAGAATATGTAATTGTTATTGCATACTGTCCAACCACATAAATCTTTGCATTCCGTTTTTTTTTGGATCAGTTTTATTTGTTCTTTGTTATTTTTTTGGATAGATTGATCTTTTATTGCATAACAGAATACCAATCTATCCCTTGTAAGCCATAAAGACCACACAATTCAGAAATAAGGTTTCCCATAACGACCACAACACTGCAGAATTATGCAACTAAAAGTACAATGCTTGCATTAGTCTGAAATGAATATAACTAGAACACATCAAGAAGTTTAGAACACAGGAACTATCTCATTCACATAGAACATAATAAGAAAAAATTGACTAGCTATACGAAGGACTAGTACTCTATCAGAGTGGCACAAAATGATCTACACACTAGTGTTTGGCAACCACTAGAAAAGACGCTCTGTGGAACAAATGCTTGCAAGGAGTTTCTGCGACCGAAAACCCTTCGAAAACCCCATCCAACAAATCAAACACACGTCTACCGATTCACCACCACTAATTCCCTCACCTTCATCGCGGCCTCTGCTTCCCAAATCCAACCAGGCTCACGCGGTTGAAACAACGGTTCTTCCAAAATTGACCTTATTCCACCACAAATGTCTTCACCTTCACGAAAACAAGATTTTCCTGGAAACTGTTTCCCCTTCATCTGGGACTTCAATTGCCTCTTATATTCCCTAGCAAATCCCACTTCCCTTCTCTTCAAACCAATTGAGGAATCATTATCTCCATTGTCATTACCATCATTAGAATTCTCAAGAGCTCATTTCTTTGGCGATGAAAAAACCCTTTTTTGGATTCGATTCGTGGTAGCATGTGCGACTATGACAATTGTGGGATTTGTAGTGTGAGGCTGTGTTTTGATCATGTTGAATTGGAAACAACTGAGGAGGTGTGAGGTGTTGGTAAAAATGTATTTGGCAAACAGAATTCCAACGAATAATTTCATTGATCACAACAATACAACAATATAAACGATATTGAATTTACAGAAAACTAAATAGAATGAGATACAAACAAATTTTATGTCAAGTTTGTAATCACACCTTAAGAAAGATTCGTTGTGAACGACAAATGCAAAAGTATATAAGTGAAAAAAATTATGTGTCTCCTTCTAATACAAGAACTCAGTTTTTATATAGAAAATAAAGTCTACGAGGAGTTACAGAACTTCCAGAAATTATTAAGTCATTGAAGTGTCATAATTTCAATTCATGAGGGTTATAATAGCTGCGGGCTGTTACGTCCAGGTTAGATGAGTCTGAAAGTAACTGTTCAGTTGTTTCGGGAGACACTCCTAATGCCCCACTTCATTCACACAAAATTTTCAACACGAGGAAATGAAATTTCTTAGTTTCGTGGTGGTGGCTTGGGAAAAGGATTTTGTTTCTTTGATGGCCTCCGAGACTCCAAATTCCGTGGAGGCTTGATTGGATTTTGTTTCTACGTCTTTGAGCTTTTGGTCCCACTTGAACACGAGCACCTTTAGGTCTTCAACTTCTTCGTCTCTCTCTATCTCTCTCAAGACAACTGCTTAGACAGGCAAAAGTAGATAGATGAGAGTTAGGGAAACATGACTTGCAATCCTGTTCAAGTATTGAAAACAAGTAATGAATTTTGTATGGGAAAAGAGTTTCTAAAAATGACTCCCAATTGGGTTAGGAATCGGATTTGAGAGTCCCACAACAAAATCTGAGATAATGATAATTGGGGTTGAACTAATCCGTTGTTGATCAACTTAATTTAGGAAACATTTCTTTGGAATGCATGTTAGGGACCACAATTTTAGCTAACTATTTTTTCCTTTTTTTTTTTTTCGTTTAGCCTTGAGAACAAGGGAGAATTACAATTAAAATCTCAGGGTTTGACCTTGGTCACAAACTAAACCCTAAACGTTTTAAACCGTCACAATTTGAACCATTTGACATCTTCCCACTTGTTTAAATTGATAGTACTAAGTGATTCTCCGCAAAACAAATTGGGGAAACAATATTGCACGAGTTATGGTCTCTTTAAAAACCTCATCCCTACAATTGGGGAAACGTTTTAAACCGGAACGAATGACAAAAATTGGGTGAACTAAAAATTGGTTTTTGAACAAAAATTGAGTGAACTAGGGCTTTTGAAGGGACCATAATTCGTGTAGTGCTATTTTCTGAATTGATTTTTGCCGAGAATCACTTAGCATTGTAAAGTGAAATAGGTAGAGGCTTACAGTTGGTTCGTTTACAAAGTTTAGGGTTTAATTTGTTCAAATTAGAAATTTAGGGTTAAAATTGTGACCTAGGTCAAACCTTGGTATTTTTATTATAATTTTCCCTTAAAACAATTATAAAATTTGGAAAGTATTCGACTAAAGACCAAAAAATAGGTCCTTTTTTTCAACATTAGTTTCTTTTTGTCTCTAGTCGACTTTTTTTTTTTTTAAAAAAAATTGAATCTAAATTTTTTGCTTTCCAAGTTCATTTAAACGGGGGGGAGTAGGTAAAAAATAAAAAAAAATTGATTTTTTTTTAAAAAATACGTTATGAAATTAGGAAAAGTTCAGAAAAAGTCTTCTAAACTAATGATCCCAAATTTAAGTCAAAAAATTAATAGGTCTTGTGTATTTGTTTACACACAAACACACACACACACACGTTATTTAGGTTTAAGCATGGTGAAGGTCCACAATGAAATCAGTTCAAGTCGATGGATCCCCTCATCCGACTAAAGTCATGATCTAACTATTGCCTTGGCTTTCTACCTCATGGTAGTATGACAGAGCTTGCTTGCCCTTCGAGCCATTTTTAGGTGAGGCCTCTCGCCTAACCACCCTCACCTCGACTGACACTTCATCTTCCCTATGGGAAGGCGTTTAAAGGTTGTTGCCCATCAAGACCTGCTTCATTTATTCCATTTTTTCCTGCATGCGATTTATGGCCGCATCCCTGCAATATTCACTGCTGGCAGGAAGAGACTGACCTGGCCTTTGCCTAGAGGGACCTATGACTGCCCTTTGATCATCGGCTAGAAGCTTTGTTCCCATCTCGCCCGGCTTTCCACAGACAGCTCCAATTGTGGGGTTATGGGGATGAGTGAAAATCGAATGCAAGCGGTGGATGACAAGTAGTTTCCAATGGTTGGACGCTGTACGGTAGGGCTGCAAGACAGTAACAGTAAGAAGGACCACCTAGAGTTGTTCTGGGGATGGCTCTCTAACGGTCAAGTTAGTGATCGAAAAATAAGAGAGCAAGAAAAATGTTCTTGACTCTGGTCTTAGAGAGAGAGTTATGAGAGAGAGAGAGAGAGAGAGAGAGAGAGAGTTAGTAGTGCTTACTTGTGAGATATGGGTTATCCCCTTTTATAGTGCAGCTCGTCACATATGAGAATGAGACCCACTAAAGCAATATGATAAGAACAACTCATGTGATTTAAAAAAGTTTGTGAGATTCATATGTTTGTACAATATAATTGTTAGAAGTTGGATTTTGAATATGTGTTGTGAACACACTTTGTGATTAAAATTTAATTAAGTTTCATACACTAAATAAGACAAATAATGATTGATTCATGTTCTCCTAAATGAGTAGATAAATTTAGTTTATTTATTTATTCAAAATCAAATTGATTTGAATGAGAAATTATTTTTTAAATAAGCACCATTACAAATGAAAAAAATGGGGATAATAGTTTTGTCCCACATTAAAAAAATAAAAAAAATTAGTGAGTTTATATAACTTAATTTTTGACTTTTAAAAATTGGACATTTGGGCACCTCAAGTTTTTAAAGGGGAGCATTAATATACAAAGTGAGTTTGATCCATTTAACTCATGATTTTGACCCACGTGCGGCGTAGCCACAGCCGCTCATCCCGGTTTGTGGGCTTGGGCTAATTAAATATATTTTTTTTAAAAAAAACTTATTCAATTATTTTAATTTTTAAACGATTAAAAATTGAACTTTCTTCTTTGGATTTTTTCTTTCGTTCGTGAATGGTCATGATGTTCAAAATTTATGAGAAAGGAAAGTTACATTGGTTTCCTGTTTGGCTAAATGGGTGCCTCTTCTAAGAGATGTGCCCATCCAGAGAGGCAACATACCTCTTTTAAGAGATGTGAGCACTTGTATAAAAATCCACAAATATTCATCATTAGCACATCGATCAAAACAGAGTTTACAAATTCTGAAAAGTGCATAACATCATCCAGTATTTTAGTATACATTTGAGAAAGATAAAACACTTGAAGGTTCACCTTGTTCTTCTGATTTTGAGTACTTCTATCAGAAAATTAAACTTGTTATATCCTGGGAGTCATATGCAATATTTCCTAAGTACTAAGTGTGGGATGTAAACGAGTTAAGGACACTGAATCAAATTCAGGTCTCAACAATTACATTCTTGTAAGTTTTTTACTTTTCTATTTAAATTAATTATTATCATTTATTTCTATGTTTGAAAATTTTCTACAATTTTATTAAACTTCTCTTTGTTTTAAAAAATCAACACATTATTTCCCATACTCATTACGTAGGAGTAATTAACCCCAATCCACATGTGGTATATGGAATTTCATTCACAATCCAGACAACTCAACTCATGTGAATTATGAAAAAATTCGTGAGATTTATTTTTTTGTACATTATAATTATCGTAGTTGTTATCCGACCATTAAATTACCACATAGGCAATCCACTTGTTGTACATGGACTACAATTCACCAACTAAACAACTGACAATTGTAAATAGCAAACTAATAAGCATGTTGGGAAATGGGCCTAGTAGCACCTCTTGCCCTTTACTTGTTTTCGAAAAAGGAAAATTATTCAAAACTTGAAATTGAGGAATGATTGGGATAATTAATTATTCTAAACTATTTGATACATTAAAATTTCATGACTTTGTAAGTTTTATAACAAGAGATCACTAGTTTTAATAGGGACAGAGACGTTTGAAGGGAGAAAATTACAATTGCTTTAATTATAAATTGTTATCCAAAAGGCAAACTGTGAGGGAGTTGAAATAGGTTTGCTCTAAAAATGCCTAATTAAAATTTTATTAACAATCAATATAATATATAAGCAATTATAATGAAAATAAGAGAAGAAAGTGAAAATATATTTTATAGTGGTTCGGCTAAATATTGTCTACGTCCACTCTACAAGATCTACTTGAAAATTTACTATTTTCACAGACTTTCAAGTACTTGTAAATCTTTATAATTGTTTGACCACTAGAGCTCCTCTAGTTTTCAAGATAATAGCCATCTCTTGGATTACAATGGCAAATCACTCAAAGTGATTTTCTAAACGGTAAGAGTTTGTAGAAATAAATGCTCACAAATAACCCTAGGTGTATGAATAAATACAAAATAAGACCACTAGGGTATTTTTCTCTTTTTTGATAATACAAATCTAGATTGAGAGAGTAATCAAGAGTAAGAGAATTGAATGCGAGGAGTTGAGAAGATTTAATGCTCTTGAATGCATTTCTAATCACCCAGAGTCTATTTAAAACTTCGGTCAAGGGTTTTACCAAACTTCGGTTGATCGAACTTACTTTGGTCGATGCTTGATCAAAACCAACAGCTAACTGAAACTTCGGTTGAGGGATCTTATGAAATTTCGGTCAGCCATTTCTTTAAACCAATGGCTAACACAAACTTCGATCGATGGCATTCTCAACTTTGGTCGACTGAACTTACTTTGGTCGATGCCTATTCAAGTCCTATGACCAACTAAAACTCCGATCGATGTTCTCTAACTTCGGTCGACAAGTTCAGTCGACTGAACTTGTGACAGTTGTAGTAGTAAAGTCTATATCTTTCAAAAATCGAACTTGTTACCTACCCAAAATGGGTTTGGTAGATAGTTTAACCGTTCTAGTAAATCCATTAGTACTATAGCATATGATATGACTTGTTGAAATGAACGGATTGAGTTTTGAGTAAGTATCAACTCTTTTAGACTTGCTTGTATTTTTCTTAAGTGTGAGTGAGTCAAATGTTTCAAAACAACTTCAAATTATGTTTTCAAAGTTTGCACACGTGTATATTTTCAAAACAAACTTTCAAGACAAGGTTTTGAGTTAAATGAATAAGTAGTGCAAATTATAGCATATGAGGTTGTTTGGTTTTTTAATAAGTTCTTAAAACAATTTTCAAAGGATGCATTATCATAGATAATCCTAATCATCAAAATCAATTTTAGCTTTATGCTAACAAGCACCCCTTTTTGATAATGGCACATCCTAGTTTTTGAAAATCCAAATATGCTATAAATTTAATGCCTTTTACTCTGTGCTTGCTTCCCCTAGCTTCATACTTGTCGTATTTTCTAAATGAACTATCATGAAGTAGTTTTCAAGTGTTATGAATTAAACATCCATACTATGAAAGATAAACGCATGGGATAGAGTATACCAGTTTGAGCTTTGTTGTACATTTCCCAAGGATTCTCAAATGCTATTTGATTTCATTCATTTTTAGTCCAAACATTTGAATGAATACGCAAATATATACAATCAATCACATCCAATGATCAAACATTCATAGCAGTTAAAATTTAAGAAAAATTATCCATCAACAAAATTAAAGAAGTTTAACATATTAAAAAGTAAAGTATCAATTAGAGATCTTAATGCTAACTTCTACTATTTTGACTAAAAACTAAAAAACTACTTCTTCTTCTCCCCCTTGTGGCATCATCAAAACGTGCTTGAGAAGAGTGAACCAAAACTTCTACGAGGATGAAGATGGAGGAT
>BRYE01000016.1:12576997-12579497 GCA_030159115.1 Actinidia arguta var. hypoleuca | reverse complement strand
GCTTCCTGAAAATTTATTTTTGAAAACATAAGCTATACGCTTAGTGAATAATAATAATAAAATACCATGGATTAGCGTAAGAGCATGATAATCATAACATAGAGGATAAACGACACGTTGCAGCGCCGATCTAAAATTGACACGATGTTAAAAAAAAGGGAGATATAAAGGTTGATAAATGAAGAATGATCTAATAAATGAGAGTTAACCTGGGGTGTTCCACAGCCTCGGAACTCCAAGCTCTCGAGATAGTCCATGGGCGAACTCCCAGTCATCCCCCAAAATGAAGAAGAATTTTTTTCTTCCATCCCTTAGCCTCGCCTTGAAGTATAGCCACCCAGAGTCTGGCCTTGGATTGTTAAACAAGCCAAACAATTGCCTAAACTCATATAAGGAAATGGAAAATTTCTTAAATCGCCATAGTACCATCGTGAAGACCATACTTCGCCACGCATTAGAGGTCAGCCAGGCGGGACAAATGTTTTAATAGTCTAGTATTCTCCTAAGTGTGGGGTGAACGGGGAGGAGAAGACCCACCTAAAAGGTGGCCTAATAAAAGGCCACCTCGCTCGGACAAGTAGATGCTATGGTCTCATCAGCCTCGGGGAGTCTCATCTAATCCCAATCAGGAAAGAACATGACTCCCGCAAGCAATCTAGCTCACCTTGGGTCATTATATTCAACTCTTTCTTAGGTGGAGGTCTGGTGTCTATAGATGGACTTTCCTCATTTTTAGAAGATTCCTTTCTAGGAGAGGAGGGATATTCAGTGACCTCAGTATCCATATAAGACCGTTCTCCTAAGTGGTTGGATATCCAAGAGGGAAGGGTATTCTCTGCGTCTCTTACGTTAACATTGTCGGACATAAATGAAAGATTCAAAATGTAAAAAGATGTGGTGAATACTTACAGAATAGCTAAAACAAGCGCGGAGCAAAGAAGGTGAGGTGAGAAAGAACCATCTCGGAGCAAATAATTCTCAAATGAAGGAGGAGTGACAGAAGAGTACGAGGTGTGAAGGGGTTTCCTATTTATAGGGGAAACAAAGGGCTAGGATCTGATTACTTCAATGGATAGGATTAAATGACGCTTCACATATCGAGGACGTTTTAGTAGTTTGCATATGAAAGGTCGCACCTTCATTAATGCACCCACACGTGTCGTCCATGCAAAACACGCCATCATTGCGTGCTTACATCATGCATCACCCCCCCGTGATTTGCTACTCGGTAATGCCAAGTAATTCTCCTCGGCATCTCAAGTAGGGGCAGCTGATGAGGGGTAAAATCCTCGTCTACTAAAGTTATCTTAAGAGAGGATGATATGGCCTGAGGTGAACATATCCACTATCTCTGCAAAAGATCATGTCGCCAATGTCTTTCAGGGTTGCCACTCAATGTGTTTGAGCTTCCTAAAATACCATCCATGTCCTCCCAATATCCCAACTCGCCAATTTCAAGTAGTTTAACTCACCACCATCTTTAGACCGAGGTAAACTTGAGACTCCCATCTCTACTAATCTCCTACGGTTGTGGTTCCATCTCCATTTGGCATTCACCACCTGTTACACCGCGATCATTGGCCATGGCTTCCTTATTTTGGTCACCCGATGATTACGCTGTGATTTTCTCACATGCTTGTAAACTCTTCATTTATAAAAGGCCGTTCACCATCCACCGAAAATAGGGTAACTGTATTCTCACTCCTTGAGCTATTGTTATATAATTTCTTTGTTGCGCTGTCTATCAAATTGACCTCGATCTCATCTCCACGCCGAAGAGATTTTGAGTGACCTCGCCCCTACCGGTGATGTTTGCTTCCTTATGCAGGTCGTAGGAAGTCAATATCGAGTTTTATAAGCAATTTTGACTGCTGGTTGCTCGTTTCAGATTTCTACCATAACAATCTTTATGGTGTGTCCCTCCCAAATTTCTTCCATAACATAACAATCTTTATGTCAGACATGTTCCCGAACTTAAGGAAGAATTTAATTTCTTTGGCAGCTTTAGATTCGTTGGGATATATCACTACAAGAAAAATATGAAATAGTGATGAAATGCCCTTGATAAAGGTAAAATTCATCACCAAATATGCCTATTTCGTGAGAAAAAATTATTTTATCATCAATTAGGAGGATCAAACATTTAAGGTGATGAAATCTTTTTTTTGTCACCATATATTGCCCATTTGTGAGAAAAATATAAATTTCATCAGTGAACGATTGGATGAAAAATAGTTTAGGTGAGGACTTAATTTTTTTTCGTCACTAATATGTTCCTTACATTTCACTATGACACTCTAAAAATTTTAAATCAATAAGCGATGATTTTTTTTTTCACAAAATGAAAGTAATTACGTGAAGAAACTTATTTCATCACTCAATTTATCTAAAATCAATAGGTGACGAAAAAAAATCATCACAAAAAGAAACTGATTGCGTGAGAAAACTTTTTTCGACACCCAATTTATTAATTTTTCATGACGAAAATTGATTTGTCACC
>BRYE01000016.1:12564497-12569497 GCA_030159115.1 Actinidia arguta var. hypoleuca | reverse complement strand
TTAATATGTTGAAGGGTATTAGGACGTGCAAGTTGAATTTCTCGAGTATTGTGTGTGTGGAAAGAAACACAGAGTTAGTTTCAAGACCGGTTCTCATACTCGTAAGGGTTTTCTTGATTATGTTCATTCAGAAGTTTGGAGGCCATGACAGTGCCTTCTCAAAGTAATGCTCATTACTTTTTCAGTTTTATTGACGATTATTCAAGAAAGGTATGGGTTTATTTTATGAAGCATATGTCTAATATTTTTAGTATTTTAAAAAAGTGGAAAATGCAGATTGAAAATGAGACATGCAGAAAAATAAAAAATCTCAGAACTGACAATGATCAAGAGTACAGGGAGAATGAGTTTATGGTTTTTTGTGAAATAGAAGGTATCACTCGTCACTTCACAATTAGAGGAACTCCACATTAAAATGGGGTTGCAAAAAGGATGAGAAAAACTTTGACAGAAAGGGATTGATGTGTCAATTTGAATGTAGGGTTGCCTAAGGTGTTTTAGATAGAGGCAATCAACATAGTGTGTTGTGTCATAAATAGGTCTCCATCATCAGCTATTGATTTCCAAATCTTGTAGGAAGTTTGGTCAGGTAAACTAGTTGATTTATTAGATTTGAGAATCTTTGGTTGTCCTGGTTATATGTATGTGCCAAGTACTGAAAGGTCAAAGCTTGATTAAAAATAAAAAAATACATATTTCTTGGTTATGAAATTGGTGTGAAATGATACATGTTTTGGGATCTAGTTGCCAAAGAGAAGGTGATGAGTGGAGATGTTAGTTTTGATGAAATATTTATGTTGAATCAGAATGAGGATGACACAACAGATGATGGGCACCAACAGAAATTGGTAATTGAGTGGAGTTTGGTGAGCACAAGACATCGAGTAATATGGGTGATGTTGATACCAACTCACAACAACAGTAGTAGCAACAGCAAAATGAGCCTTTATAGTTGCAAAAGGTAAATAAAAATGAAACCAGAAAGTAACAGTAAGGTATGGCTTTGAGATATGGTTAGTTTTGCTTTAGTAACTCATATTGAAGATCCATTGTCGTATGGTGATGATGCAAGAAGAACAGACAGAGATAAGTGGCTACTAGCTATGTAAGAAAAGATAGTTCACTATAGAAAAATAGGACTTGGGAATTAGTGAAATTGACCAAGGGGAAGAAAGTTGTTAATTGCAAATGGGTATTCTGCAAGAAGGATCCATTTTCATAGCAAGAAGGAGAAAATGTAAGGCACGATTGGTTACTAAGGGTTACTCACAAAAAAAGGAGTTGACTAAAATGAGAATTTTTAACTAGTTGTGAAGCATACTTCTATCAAGGTAATCTTTCCAATGGTGGTAATGCATGACATGGAGTTAGAGTAAGCTTGATGTGAAAGACATCATTTCTCCATGGAGACTTAAAGGAGTAAATTTGTAAATGGTAGCCTTAAGGATTCAAGGAACCCAGCAAGGAAAATTATGTTTGTTTGTTGAAAAAGTCCTTATATGGATTGAAATAGTCTCCCAAGCAGTGGTACAAGCGTTTTGATACATTTATGGTGACACATAGGTACATGCACTATGAGTATGACTGTTGTGTTTATTTTAGAGTACTTAAGGTGGTTCATATATTTAGATTTCTCTTTATGTTGATGATTTTTGGTTGTCGTCAAGAGTAAGTAGGAAATTACTAAGTTGAATCATTGTTGAGTAAAGGAGTTTGACAAGAATGATCTTGGAGCAGCCAAGAAGATCCTTGGTATAGAAATTCACCATGGTAGGAGGACTGAAAAGTTGTGGTTGTCTTAAAAGAGTTATTTGCAGAAGGTGTTGGAGAGGTTTAGTATGGAGGTTGAAAAATTAGTTAGTAAACCATTTGCTGCTTATTTTAAGCTTTCGTCATAGTTATGTCCTGGTTTAGATTAGGAGATGAAGTGCATGTCTCAAGTGCCATATGCCAATGTAATGGGTTGTCTTATGTATTTGATGGTGTGTACCAGATTTTACACATCTCATGCAGTCAGTGTAGTTAGTAGATATATGGAGAATCTAGGGAAAGAGCATTGGAATGCAGTGAAGTGGATTTTCAGATATCTAGTAAGCACTCGTGACTTTGGGATCATGTTTGATAAGGATGTAGCTTCAGCAAGTGTTATGGGCTATGATGATGTAGATTATGCAGGGGATCTTGATTTCAGAAGTTCTAAGATAGGTTTTGTGTTTATGTTTTTTGGTGGCCCTATATGTTGGAAGTGTACTCTAGAAGACACGGTTGCTTTATCCACCACAAAGGCAAAGTATATGGTAGTTACTAAGGCAGCAAAAGAAGCAGTTTGACTTATGGGATTGGTTAGTGAGCTTGGCTTCATGCAGGACGGTGTGTTGCTACATTGTGACAATCAAAGCACCATTCATTTAGCCAAGAATCAGGTGTATCATGCAGGGACAAAGCATATTGATGTGTGATATGACAACATCAGGGAGTGACTACCTTTTGGTGATGTATCTCTTTCGAAGATTCATATAGATGAGAATGCGTATGATATGTTGACGAAGCCAGTTGTTAAAGATAAGTTAAAACATTACTTGGACAAATTCATGTTTGCTCTTGTTGATGAGTTGGAGGGTGGAGCAACCATACCCTTTAAAAGGGGTTCAGGTTAGAATGTTTACAAACTTTCTTCAGGATGGTTTAGTAAATATAAGTTAAGGTGGAGGCTGTTGTGAGATGTCTTGTACTTATCTCAAACTACAAGGGTATCTTTTTGAAACTTCTAATTTTTAGGGTAATTAATATAATTTATGGGTGTGAGTTCTATTAACAATGTAGAACTTGTAGTCTTAGAAAAGAAGAGAAAACAGAAAAGACAGAAAAACGTGAGAGAAAGAGATAGCGTTTAGAGGTAGAGGACTTGTAATCCTATTTTCAGTCCAAAGGCTGTGCAGTGTGTGCAACATCCTTATTTAGGGTAATTCATGTAATTTATGGGTTAGGGTTTTATTAATAGCATAGAACTTATAATTTGAGAAAAGAAGAGAAAACAAAATAGACAGAAAAGTGTGAGAGAAAGAGAGAGTGTATAGTGGATTTTAGTCATTCTTTCTCCGTAGTGAATGTAGGCACACTGTCAAACCACATAAATCTTTATGTTCTATTTCTGATGTAATTTCGTTTATTCATTTTGACTATTTTAATAGTAGATTGATTTGTTCTTGCATAACAATTCTGATTATGAAATAAATCTGAACTAAACAGCTACAGACACAAAAAATCAAGAAAAACATAAATGGGAAATCTATGGATTAATTATAATTCCCAAAGGGCAAAGCTAAAAATAAGTCTTAGATATCTTCGTAGAATAACTTTTTGAAGATATCCATGTTCTACATGCAAGCGCAACGCAACAACCAAAGAATCGTCTTCTTTATTATTAGGAAGGATGAATGTCTTTCCATTGTACCTGAATGTTCCAAGTCCCAAATAAATTTATTTTCCCACCAAAAATGGATACCAAATGTAGACAATGTAGACCAACTAGTGATTTGTAAGTTTGGATTCCCATATAAAAGAGTCTAAGTGGATCCAACAATGTGGAAATATGAAAGTCTGGTTAAATCCAACTCATTTTTCAAGAAAGCAAGAGAAGACCTTTTGTACTCGTCAGTTACCTTCTCTTTTGCTTGTCTTATCTTTCCTAAAGCGTAAGCTAATGGCTTAGACACTAGCTCTCATGAGGTCGCGGATGCCTCTATAAGTAAGATTGCATTCCCAAAATATCCCTTTGGCAATGGGGGTTCCATGTGATTGCGAAAATCCAAGGTAAATCTTATGCTTCTTACTTGCTCACTTTTGTGCCAGCGTGCCTTGCACTCTCTGCCCCTATACGTTTATTGTTGACCTGAACTTGGCTAGAGCTCGTTTTGACAAGATTTTGCGTTGTTTCAGAACATGGAACTTAACCGAAGCCCAACAGTTAGTGCACAATGACGCTGCCATAGTACGATTAAGGAGAGATCACGAGATCCCAAATGACGTCCTTGTAGAGAGACTTGGATCGAATGAAGTAACCACAACAATGCGAGGACACGACAGTGAAAACTTGTTCCGCACGTGGCTAATTCATTTGGGATATCCTTAGCTACAGGTGCTACTTCAATCAAAGATGGCTTCTTAAGAACCTTGGGAACCTCAAATGTTATCTTGGTCATAACTGATATTCCTACCGGGATCTCTTCTGCTTTGTGTGTAGATGTGGGGTAACCTAGTTCTGGACTTACAGTTAGGGGTGAGAACTTTTCAACAAAAGTAGCCAAGACTTGGCCACTTAATTGTTGCTCTTGGGAGGAACTTGATATCAAACTTTCCAAGTTCGACAGACCATTTGGACGATCTCCCAGACAGGTCTGCTTTCATGAGCATGTTCTTGAACAGAAACTTGGTGTATACTGCAATCGAGTGTGTTTGGAAGTAGTGCTAAGCTTTCTAGCAGTAATGACCAAGGCCAGAATAAGTTTTTCCAGCAGTAGGTACCTTGTTTGGAAATCCATAAACGTTTTGCTAACTAAGTAGATCGAGCACTTCTATCCATCTACCTTCCTCAACGACACTGAGCTAACGGCGTGTTCGGAGATGGAGAGGTAGACGTAGAGTAGCTCTCCCTCATTCAGGGAAGACAAAATTGGTGGCTTGGTCAAGTATTCCTTGAACAGTTGGGGCGCGAGCTCACGCTCTTCGTCCTATAAAAAATTGGAGGTTTTGCGAATGATTTAGCTATCAATAGTTCACTAATTGAACGAAGAGGATTACAAAAAGCTTAAATTTAGCCTCTCAAACTCAACCCTCTCAATTCTCTCTCTCACAATCTTTTTCTAGCCTCTATTTTTTGTCACCTATCTCCTGCATATCAGTCTCACAACCATACTCACTTTTATAGACCAAGGGAAAGAGGTGGTATACTTCTAACATGATACTTAATTGTAATCATATTCTAACTAAGAAAATATATC
>BRYE01000016.1:12551997-12556997 GCA_030159115.1 Actinidia arguta var. hypoleuca | reverse complement strand
CTTTGAAAAACATGACTCATGCTCAATGTAAATTACCCCCTCTCTCTCTATATATTGTATAGATAGTAAAATACCATGCATGCAAAATTGAATCAACATGATAATTCACTTAATATCATATTTAGGCAGAGTCACTAGTCGCTTCAACTATCTTTGAAAACAAAACACAATAATTTAGTTATGGTCCTAAAAATTAAGAAGGCTCAACACATCCACAATATATGAAATAACACCTTACAAACATGGAATGTAAAGATTCACATTGTAATTCAAAGGAACCAAAAAACAGACCTGCTTCGGATGACATAGAATAAAAAATAAACTTGTTATCAACATCCAAAACATGTCAACAATATTATTTTTTTAAATTTTTTTCAATATTTTTTTTAATTTTTTTTTGAATGAAATCTAACTACCCTAAAATAAAAATTAATCTACGAAATATCCCCCCAACTAGAGATGAGCATTCTTCGAAATACGAAAAAAAATAATAAAATAAAATAAATAAATAAATAAAACAAAACGACGGGAGGAAGGAGAAAGGGTGGGACAACACCCTCTCCCCCAAACCAAAAATAAAATATCTTTAACTCGACTCTACCTAACGACTTATTATACAACAAACATAAAAGGCATTAGGTCTCAATTCATTCAACAGGCGGTGGATCATGTAAATCCATGCCCTCAACTCCTATTTGCTCAAGCTTGGGCTTCAATCGATGCCTATTAACTTTAAAAATATTGAAAGATTTACGCAAGATAGATTTATCATGCACAAACTTCATCTTTGCTTTTTGAGATGCGGCATTGAGCTTCCGGTAATCTTAACACATTCTCCAACCCGTTTGGAACCAATTGTTGTTGAGGAAAGAAGGTAACTGCTTTCTTTTTGGAATTGGTAGTTTCTCAAAAATAGAAGTCTAATGATCCACATGCATGATAGTCTCAATAAAGTTTACCTCCTCAATTTGGTCTACTTCCGACGATTGATTATCCACAGTGAAAATATTTATCTCTAAAGTTATATTCCCGAAAGAAAGTTTAAGTAACCTATTCCTACAATGAATAATGGCATTCAAAGTGGCTAGGAAGTGTCGACCTAAGATAGTAGGAATATGACGCTTAGAAGACTCGGACTCTACAGGTTGGATATCTGAAACAATAAAATTAACCGGCTAGTAAACCGTATCAACTTGGATAAACACATCCTCAATAACAGCTCTAGGGACCTTAACAGATTGATCGGCTAACTCGAGTGTAACACGTGTTGGCTTAAGTTCTCCAGACCTAGTTTTTTACACAGAGAATATGACAAAAGATTAACGTTAGAACCTAGGTCAAGAAGTGCTCGATCAATTCTGTAACTCCCTATTATACACAAAATTATAGGACAACTGGGGTTTGAATATTTTGGCACCGATTTGCATTGAAGGATAACACTCTGACTCTCATTCATCATCGCCGTCTCTTTAATATGCAACTTTGTTTTAACAGTACACAAGTCCTTCAAGAACTTGGCATAGGAAGGTATTTGTTTAATAGCATCTAACATAGGTATATTAATTCGAACTTATTTAAAAATATCATAAATTTCAGCATTCAAGTTCGCTTTACTCGTCTTAGTCAACCTATGTGGGAATGGTGCATGTTTTAAATCTTCTATAGTTACCTCATTAGATGCTTTATTTGATGGCTCAGAATTACTCTCATGATCTTTCTCTTTACTCTTTTTTACTCTCAATTTTACACCCTAATCCCCTTGACTTATCCTCCCTTTGTTTTACCTCTTTTGGTGCAATGGTTTTATCAAATTTTTTTCCACTCCTAAGGGTTGTGATGACATGTACATGTTCATGTGTTTCTTCAATGTAATTTGTAGGCTTAGAGTTTTGTTGGGATTGAGCGGGGAATTGCCCTTGTGTTTGTTATGCCATTATAAATTTTTTAAGTAAAGAGTTCATCTTCCTCATTTGTTGTTCAATGTTTGTAACTAATTGCTCAAGTCTCTCATGTGCTTGTTCCAAATTTATGACTTTTGTGCGTAGCTCATGATCCTCATTCCTCTTATGAGGAGGTTGGTATTGTGCTGGTTGTGTTGTAGAATATGGCATGGGCACATTTGTTGCAACGGGTTGTGTTAGATATTATTATGGTGCAAGTTATGATTGCGGTTGTGGTCGGAGGTTTTGAGGGTTCTGAGGAATTTGTTGCATGTTTTGCTGTCCTTCTTGTCGCCACCCAAAATTAGGATAATTTCTCTAACTCGAGTTATATATCTTGCAATGTTTATCTGAAAAATACTATAGAATATTAGTTCTTTGAATACTTTAAAAATAAATAAATTAATAAAATTTCTAATAAAATTAAGACTGACCTGAAACATTCCATGACGTTGTAACCCTTAGGCCGCCTTCCTGAGGTGAACTCTCAGGAAGCTCCCAGCCATCCCTAGAGACAATTTTTTTTTACTTTTTCACCCTTTGACATTGCTGGGGTATCCTCCGAGGAAGGTCTTTTTGTAACTCGCTTTGAAGTACAGCCATCCTTGATCTGGTTTAGAGTTATTATTAAGACTAAACAAATTCCTAAACTCGAAAAGGGTGATAGAATATATAAATGCTCACCACAACGCCATTGCACAGATGATACTTCGTCAAGCGTTGGGGACGAGCTGAGCAAGGCAGATATTATAAAATAGTAAAATTCATCTAATAGTTGGATGAATAGGAAAGCGGAGGCTCGCATGAAAAAATGCCTCATAAAAGGCCAACTCACCAGGGCAAGCTAAAGTTATAGTTTCATTCTCCTCGAGAAGTCTAATCTGTACACTTTGAGGAAAAGAGTAAGTCTCCCTAAGTAGATCTAGCTCCTTAGGGGTCATAATATTGGTTTCTTTTTCCACGGAGGGATGAATAGCGACTAAGGGGGTGACCTCAGGAACTGGGGGTTCCTCTATGGTAATTTAGGAGATTGTTCTACCTCATCAGTAATATATGACGATCCTTCTCCTAGGTGGTCGGATATCTAAGAGGGCAAGAAATCCAAGTTTGATGGAGTAACTACTTTAGGCTTATGGGACATAAACTACGAAAAATGAAAGTAGAAACTAAGTCAAGGTATTTACTGTGCTAAAAGGAAAGAAGGCGACCACAAATAGGGGCGAAGAGAAAATCAGAACGGTTGTAGCAGTTTGGTAGCAGAAATATAAAGGTATAAATGAATGGATGGGCCTCCCCATATATAGGAGATTCCAAGGGCTGAGATCTATCTGCTTCAACGTCTAAGATCGCGCGACCTTTTGAATCTTGAGCTCATAACCTCCTTTCTTGCCAGAAGTCTTCTTTAGTGAGCCGCCTTTCCTGCCAAAATTCATCATTAATGCGCTGCCATTTTACCCTAACTTTATTATAGTAATTAATGCCTTTAGCCACGTGTCCAACCGTAAAGGTGCATCATTAGTATATGCCTACGTGGTTAGAAGGTTGTCACTTCAATGGTTACTCAAAGATCCTGAATGTTTCGGCACTTCGAATAGGGGCTACTGATGTGGAAAAAATATGCTCTACCTTAATATTCCTAGTGGCGCATGTCGCCCTAAAATTCTCGTCGCCAAGGCGCCGATAAATTCCTGGTTTCCAAAATCGTTATCGACAATGGACCTCCACCTCGCCTACACATATACGGGTCTCTCAAGATCGCCATAGGGCGAGGTCATCTATATCACCAGACCAGAGATCTTCTCCATGAGGACTTATCCTCCAAAAAGATTCCATCTATATTAGAGGTCTGTTATCATAAGACTCCTTCTCCATCATTCCTCCACCTGACCAGAGTCCACCTCTGTGAGAATTCCACCTCTACAAGAGAACTATCTCCATTAGACTCTTGCTCCATCACAACTCCTATAATTACAGATTGTTCTCCAACTGGCAACCTCCTATGTTATCTTCGATATTTTTGGGATATCCTCCAATACTTATTCTTCTGAGGAACTCGCTGTGATTCACTGACATGGCCCATTATTCCATCTGTATAAAGGCCGCTCCCCCATTACAAAAAGGTACGCTCAACACAGGCACTACAAACACTTTTTGTTTTGTGATCGCCCATGTAGCCTTTAATTATCTCTTAATCGCCTTGGTCTGATTCACACACTGGAGGAATTTTGAGCGGTCTCATCCCAGCCGATTACGTTTGTTCTATTCTGTGCAGGTCTTCCAAGTACTTGCTGAGGTCTAGTGCTGAGGCCGAGGAACAATTCTAACTGTTGGTTGCTCGCCCAGATTTTTACCATAACAATTATAACGTACAAAAACACAAATCTCACAAACTTTTTCAATTCATATGAGTTGAGTTGTTTGGATTGCGAATGAAAGTCCATATACCACACGTGGATTGGGATAACTACTACTATGTAATTATATTGTACAAATATACAAATCTTATAATTTTTTTAATTTACATGAGTAGTTCCTGTCATATCGGTTTGATGAATCACACTTTAAATTTCATACATTTTAAATTTCAAAGTATTATTACTTTCTAACAATCGGTAAGTGCATTACTACAAAAAAAAACATAGAAAATCACATTTTATACAATCTCAAGTTTTTTGCAACCGTGATAAAAAATGTATACCATCTCAATTTATCTAGTCAATTGAAATTAATAACTTATTCAATATTTTTTTTATCACAAATTGTTAATAATTATTTGATTACAATAATTGAAAAAAATATAATTGACATATTGATAATGATACATGTTATAATGCAACGGTTATAGAATAGAAAAAGTTGTCAACGACAGCTGTAATATTGTATGTAATTTAATACTTTTTTCCAAATAGTGATATCAATTTATTAGAATTTATGTTTTTTAATGAATACCTGCCAGGTATTCCTAGAGCTATCACTCGGATCCATGGGGGAAAATAGTGGTTATGGTGGGCTGGTAATTTGTCCACTTATCTAATTGTAGTTAGAGAAAAATGGTTTGTA
>BRYE01000016.1:12504497-12531997 GCA_030159115.1 Actinidia arguta var. hypoleuca | reverse complement strand
CATCATCTAATTGAAATGAAGGCTCATCTCTAGTGAGACCTCACTAATAACAAAAAGAAATAGTAAATTTGAAAATCTCTAAATAATTATAAGAATAGTGATTTTTACTTTCCCTCTTTTCTCCAATTGTAGTCTCTTTTTAATTTTTATTAGCGAATTTACTCAAACGTCGATCCTTGTATATATGTTCTATAGTCCAACCCAACTCTACCATCACACTAACAAGTCTAATAACAACCGAGTATGATACAAGAAAAAAAAATCAAAGCCCAAATACTAAATATTGTGAATGGGATGGTCAATTGATCTTACCCAATTAATTTAATGGTGAAATAATGAATTGCATACAATAAAGTTGACAAAAGAACAATGGGAGATAGTATTAAAATGAAGTTTTTTAAAAATTAAGTTTTTTAGCATTTTATATTATTTTTGATTATTAACAAAATTCAAAAGTTGCGATAAATATTATAGCAAATATTTTCATCGAATCTGCAATAAATAACCAAGTTCATTATTAAATGGCGATAGAGACAACCAACCAATTTCCATCTGTCCATATATGGCATATGGGCTATAATTATCCAACCAACCAATCTCCATCTGTCCATGTATGGCATATGGGCTATAATTATCCAACCAACCAATCTCCATATACCCCAATGACGATAGAGACAAAGAAACCAATCTCCATCTATAGTCTAAACCAATCTCCATCTGTCCATATATGGCATATGGACTTTAATTATCCAACCAACCAATCTCCATATACCACAATGACGATAGAGACAAACAACCAATCTCCATCTATAGTCCAATATGGTATATGGACTATAATTCGCCAACCAACCAATCTCCATATATGGGCGTACGCCCCCTGACAACCATAAATTGCAAAACCAAGTTGGGTTTAATAGCACGACTTGCCTTTCCCTTTTCTATTTGTTAAAAAAATATATTTTGATAAATGGAAAGTAGACAAACTTAATTATATCATTTCAGTGGAGTGAGTTATTGAAATATCACAATTGATTAGCCACCAAATTATTATTCTCTCCGTACCATATTGAGTCCCATTTTGAAAAGCTTATTTACTTGCATCGATCGCATAATTAACTTGCACTCGAAAACATAAAAAGTTACACATTTACAAATCCCAACTGTAAACAATTTTGTTCACACATTTCACTTGTAACTTGCACTTGTATTACGTACTTTCATCAATCACACAATTCACTGCACCAAGTACTATAAAAAGTTGAACATTCTATAAATCATTATTGTAAATTTGCAAAGCTGCAAGTGGGTTGTTGGGGACCCCTTAACAATGCAGGAGATTAGAAAATGTTAACTAATAGTGTTGTAGGATGGGGTGTAGAGGCGACGAGGTGGTGGTAAGGTTGAAGGAACAACGTTGTGTGGGAGCACGGGTTTAACCTCAAATAAAATTATTTAAAGTAAATAAAATAAATCAAAATAAAAAATATTATTTTTAAATTCTTAAACTTTGTAAAAAATAATATTTAAATTTGATAGACTCAGAGCTCACCCACACCTAACACACACGTCCTGTTGGAAAAAAATTGATAATTATTCCTCTTTTGCATAAATAAAGAATGGGCTAAAAATATTGATCACACATATTCAATAAATAAATAATAGTAATAGAACTGAAAATATTAAAACAATATCAAGCAATCATACAAAAAAAGATAATATTTACGTGGTTCGGCGATGTACCTACTTTCACGGGTCAAAGACCACCGGATCAATTCAACAATGTATTCTCTAGATACAAACTAGAGACATACGATGATCATCAATCATCTACAATATTCTCACCATAAAAAATGGATAGCAAAAGTAATCTAAAAGTAAGGTTAAGATCTCATCAATAGTGAATAGTCACAAAACGGAGAGGATGAACAATCTATGCTCTAGAACTTGTTCTCTTCCCCAACTCTAACAACTTAGTTATTCAAGATGGAGACAAATGCTGCGAAGCAACTTGGAGGCGAAGCAGCAGCAACTTGGAGGCGAAGAACACACAGAAAAAAAAAAAATTTCAAAGGCATGTTTAACCTTTTATATTAAAAAGATATTACAGTAAACCCCTCAAGTTTTATGGAGCTTGAAAAATCACTCTAGCTTTATGATAAAGTTTAATTGGTGCCCACTAAGGAGAGACCCCCAACATATCTACCCTTCCCGACTTAGGTGGGTGGCTCCACCACCCCCGCTTTGGATTTACAAAAAGCATGCTTCTCCTTGGACAAAAATTTAGTCATCATATCGAATTCATTCTCATCAGTATGGACTTTCTCAAGTTGTAATAAATTCTCATTCAACACATCTCGTATCCAGTAATACCTCACATCAATATGCTTCGACCTTGAGTGAAAAGTTGATTTTTACTCAAACTTTAGTTGTCACAAAGAAGAACATACCTTTCTTGTTTCAACCCCAATTCTTGAAGAAGTTTCTTCATCCATAGAATTTCTTTGCATTATTCTGCAACTGCAATGTACTCGGCCTCTATCGAGACTGCCATGATATAGCTTCCCCTGCAAAAGTCATCAAGAACACTGAAGTCGACTTCCTGGAATCAATATCTCTTGCTTGTAGAACTTTCGAACATAGGTTTTCCATTCTCAAAACTCTAGAAATAACCAAAGTTTGTCATTCTTTCTATCACGATTGATCTTCATCCTAACAATTTGCTTTGCATGACCTAAATCCTTCATAGCAAATGATCTACTAAACTTTTCTTTCAATTTTTTAATATTGTTTGCATCATGATCAATGATCAACATATCATCCACATAAAGCAATAGAATGATGAAGTCATCATTATAAAATCTCTTTACAAATACACAATAATATGAAGTGGTCTTCTTGTACTCATGGTTAACCATGAAAGAATCAAACTTCTAATACCATTAGTGCGGTGTTTACTTTAACCCATACAAGCTCTTCTTTAGTTTGCACACTAAGTTCTCATTGCATTTGACTTTGAATATTTCAGGTTGGTCCATGTAAATATCTTCCTCTTCGTCACTATGAAGGAAAGTTATTTTCACATCAAGTTTCTCTATCTCTAGATTCAAACTTATTGCCAAACCAAGAACGACCTGTATTGATGACATCTTCACAACCGGTGAGAAAATCTCTTTAAAGTCATTTCCATTTTCTTGGTCAAAACCCTTCACAACCAATCTCGCCTTGTACCTTGGCTGTGAGTTTTTGCTCTTTTGTCTTCAGTTTGTAAACCCATTTGTTCTTGAGAGCTCTTTTGCCCTTAGGCAATTTCAACAAGTCATAAGTATAGTTCTCATGTAAAGTTTTATTTCTTCTTGCATGGTTTTCTTCCCATAAAGCTTAGATCTTTCTTTAGGAATATGAACAAATGCTTTGCACCCAAATACCTTCAAATATCCATAAGAAACATCTTTAACTATCCAAAAACTCTTAGGTATTTCACCATTTAGTGGCGCTGAAGGAGAAAGATTGATTAACTCAACTACTATCATCATTACTTCACCCAAAAAAGACTCAAGCGGTTTTGCATGAGAAAGCATGCACCGGATTCTCTCCACAATTGTTATGTTCATCATTTTTGCCACACCATTTTGCCAAGGTATTTTTGGAATAGTTATTTCATGCTTGATGCCATTCTCCTTACAAAACTTTACAAAAGGACCTCCGTATTCATTACCATTATCTGAACGAATATATTTCAAGGTTCTTCCTATTTACCTTTCAATATTATCTTGAAAATGTTTAAATGCTTTCAGCACACCATCTTTAGTCCTCAAAGCATAAGCCCAAACTTTTCTAGAATGATCGTCAATGAAGGTAACGAAATAACGTGCACCACCAAGAGTACTAACTGTCATTGGACCATAAATATCAGAATATACAAAGTCCAAAATGGTTATTTTTTTAGATGTAGAAATTCTTTTAACTAGTAGTCTATGTTGCTTACTGGCTAAGCAATGAACACATGTATCAAGTGACGTACTTTTCATCTCAGAAAGAAGTGATTTCCTAGCTAGAAGTTGCATTCCTTTCTCGCACATGTGACCGAGCCTTTTGTGCCGGAGACATTTTTATCAACTGCATTGACTTCACCTTTGCTTAACTTTTCTTGCATCATGTAAAGAGATGAGACCTTCTTTCCTCTAGAAATTATCAAAGACCCTTAGAAAGCTTCCATTTTCACCACCAAATTGATTTTTGTAGCCTTTATCATTAACCTTCTAGGAAAAAATCAAATTTAGGCGAATGTCTGAAACATGCGTAACATCTTTAAGATGTGAATACATCCTCATTTGAGTTAATATGGAACAAAACACCTGAGTCAATCACCCAATTAGAATCGTGCCCTATGAACCCAACAAAACCATTATCACAAATAATGATAACATCCCCATTATCTGTAGCAACTACAGTTTTGTCATTCTCATATTTCTTTTTTCATCACCTCTAGTTTGGCTCTACTCTCTTTTAAGTTTTTTACATTCTCTTTAGATGTGTCATTTCTTGCCATAATGATAACATTCAATTTATTTCCTAGACTTGGATTTTCCTCTTGACGTATCCCTTGGCTTGTTGTTGTCGTTGTAGTATTGTTTGCTTTCATTTCTTCCTCTTATCTCAATAACAAGAGCTTGTGATTCAGCAGAAAATCCACGTTCCTTTCTTCTTGCCTCTTCATTGAACTTGTTGTCTTTCACCATATCAATGGTTACATTTTCCATCTGGAGTGGAATTACTAATAGTCACCACTATAGTTTTCCAACTGTCAAGCAAAGAACTCAACAACAATAGTGCTTAGAGCTCATCATGTAGCATCATCTTCATAGTGGTCAACTGATATATCAAAAGTCACTCATATGTCCAGCAACACCACGACCATCTTTGTACTTCAAATTCACAAGCCTTCTAATTAAAGAGGCTTTATTCTATGTCGTCTTCCTCTCATACATGGTCTCAAGTTTCTTTCATAAAACATGGGCATTAGTTTCTTAAGCTACATGATGGAACATACATTGGTCAATCCAAGTTCGAATCTAATCAATAGTATTTCTATTCAAGATATTTCAATCATTGTTATTGTTATCTTTCGGCTTCTTACTATCACCATATATAGGCAATTACAAATCCTAAGTGTAAATAACATCCTCCATCTGTCGTTTTCATATTGAATAATTTGAAGAATTCAATTTAATCATAGCCCCAAAAGATTCTTCTATTCTAAGTTCACCCAAGACTTTTGTCAAGCACCACAACCAAAACTTTGATACCACTATTGAAAAAAATTGATAATTTTTCCTCTTTGTGTGAATAGAATAGGCTAAAAATTTTAATCACACAATATTCTGCAAATAACTAACAGTAATAGAGCCAAAAATATTTCCTCTTTGTGTGATAGTTGATCTAACCTCTAACTATGAGCTTCTTAGCTTCATAGACGCCTTCTCTAGTTATCACCAGATCAAGATGTATCCTTTCAACGTAGATAAGACTTCTTTTATCACAGAGAGAGGCTTGTACTGCTATAAGGTCATGCCTTTTGATTTAAAAAATGCAGGGGCGACATACCAAAGACTAGTGAACAAAATGTTCAAAGAATTGATTAGAAAGACTATGAAGGTCTACATAGATGATATGCTCATCAAGAGCCTCAAAGCTACTAATCACATCGCCTACCAAGAGAAAACGTTTGGCATCCTATGAAAATACCGAATGATGCTAAACCCTTCCAAATGCATCTTTTGTAAGGTTTTAATTTTTTTTTATATATATATAATTATGACACGAGCATGACATCATATATATATGTACCATTATAGACTTTGGTATAAAGTGGACCCATTTGATTCAGTTGGGTCACTTGGGGATATTTGGGTCTAAGTATATTTTATATTGGGCTTGAAAGGATTGAAGTGGGCTAGTGTGAGAGAATGAACCAAATACTTGGTCTATGAGTAGTTTGATCTTTTTTGTATTGGCCAAACAAGGCCTTAAGGCAAAAAGGGCATTTATTATGTATATCGCTCTCCTTTTTGACCTAATACATTTATTTTTCAACCATTTATTCTCTTCTTCTCTCTCTCTAGGGCTTTGATCTTCAAGCTTATATTTGAGTGTGTAAAGGTGAAATTGAGTAGTAGTTCTTAAGGAGAAGATTATCTACTCGATGAAGGCTTCTTATTGAACCAGGAACATTTGGAATCGGAGCAAGTTGGAGGTTTGGGCTTTATCCCATCTTCAACAATCTTTTTGAGCTTTCTTACATTTATTGAGGTAAAGGGGGTTTTATTGTGGGGTTTAATCTTGGGGTTATTGTTAATGACTTATACTTAGCATGTTGAGGCATTATTTTGGGTGTTTAATCCTAAATAGAAGATTTAATTTATTTAAAAAGTTTGGAGTTCTGAGATCTGGAATCGTCTATTTTTTTACGACGTCTACCGGTAGTCGCATTTTGTTTACCAGTACTTCTTTTTATTTTCTAAAACTGCCTCGAGGGCCCGACCTACCGGTAGTATTTTTTCACTACTGGTAATGGATTAATTAGTTTGGCCACTAGATGACTGTATACCGATAGTAATCATTTTCACCACTAGTAGTAATTTATTACATTTTGCTACTAGATCGTTGTCTACCAGTAGTACTCTATTCCATACCGGTAGTGATTTATTGTATTTAGCTACTGGAACTCATTGTCTACCGGTAGTTTATTTTTTCACTACTAATAGTAATTTTTGATATTTTGCCACTGGATCGTCATCTACCAGTAGTAACCAGACTCCTACCGGTAGTCACCTACCGTAACAGTTTTATTAACAGTTTTATAAAACCTTTTTAAAGTAAATATAATTGGGTATGGTTATGATTATGAGCATTGTTTATAGTAAATGCATTTCAATAGTTTCAATAATGATTTGTTATTGGCGGTTTAAATACTTGCATATTACGTTGTGTACATTTAAATTTTTAGTAAATGCAAGGTTTATGTGTATGTGTAAACTTAGAAATGGTTTGAAAATGACACTCTAGGATATGCCAAACTTAGTACATTGTGTACCCAAAATAAGATAACTTAGATTAAGACCGAGATGAAAGACCGAGATAACAACCACACGGGAGGGAAATCTTGTGATTCTAAATAATTGGATTATTGCTTTTTGAGAATAACCAAAAAACTTGTGAAATCATTTATTTGAAAAATCATGAATCGGAAGGGTGTATTTTTTACGAATGTATTTGATTAATGCTTTTCGAGAAAAATTGAAAAACTTGAGAACTTGTTGATTTGTGAATCACAGATTGAAAAAGTATATTTTGTTATGAATGAAAGCATAGTATATTGCATCATATTTTTATCATATATTTATGTATCATAATTTTTGGCTTGAGACATCAAGTTCATTGTTAAATTTTTCAAGTTAACTCACCTTTACTATAAAATAACTTCCAAGTACCGAGGGTTATGCTGAATCGTGAGGCATGTGGATGCTGATTGTGTATTTTATTTTGATAAACATATTAATGTATTTTTTTGGTAATTATAATATTTTTTGGCCTGGTGTGAGCATTGTCGATGGATTATCATCCATATCTTGCATTTGATAGCTCATGGAAAGCATAATCTCATGGAAGGAATTTATCTGTACTCTGATGTAATGACAATGTATTGTCATATTATATATCTCTAACTTTTCTTTATTAGGAATGTTTGCTTACGTGGTCGAGTCTTGTTTAATTGGGGCGTGACATCTTTTGTGTCTCCTTGGAAAAATTTATTGGCTTCCTAGTGATCAAATGAGGAATTATAGCAAACCTGGACCAAATTCAAGCTCTGTTGGCCATGAGCTCGCCCAGAAATATACATGAGGTGCAACAATTAACTAGGTGAGTAGCCGCCCTTAATAGATTCGTCTTCAAATCAGCGGACAAATGCTTTCCATTCTTCAAAATTCTAAGAAAAAATCAAGTTTTCCAATGGACAGACGAATCCTATGAAGTGTTCCAACAATTGAAAGAGTATCTCAGCTCATCACTCATACTCATAGTTTCTACCACAGGTGAGGATCTTATTGTGTATCTGTCCATCTCACCAGCAGCAGGGAGTGCAGTGCTCATCCGAGAAGAGGACAAAATTTAAAAGCCAGTATATTATGTCAACAAAGTCCTTATAAGAGCTAAAGCAAGATACCTGAAAATAGAGAAGCTCACATATTCCCTTTTGATCGCCGCAAGGAAGCTTCGCCACTATTTTCAGGCACACCTGATTGTAGTGCTGACAAATTAACCTTTCAAACAAATCCTCCAATGATCGGACACCTTGGGAAGACTTTTAAAATGGTTCATTAAGTTGAGTGAGTTCTACATCAACTACAGACCAAGAATGGCGATCAAAGACCAGATGTGATTATCCCCTAGGTAGAAGCTCCAGAAGAATAGAACCCAGATGGGGACCTCACCAGATGGAAATTGTTCATGGATGGGTCATCAAACTAGCAGGGCTATGGTGCAAGACTTGTTCTCCAAATTTCATCGGGCGAGAAAATGGAATATGCCATTCGCATTGAGTTCAAAGCCACCAACAACGAAGCTGAATATGAAGCTCTCCTTGCTGAACTTAGAGTTGCAATAGAATTGGGAGTAGAATCCTTGGACGCCTTTAGTGATTCCCAGCTCGTAGTAAATCAAGTCCAAGGGAATTATCTTGCCAAAGATCTCCGGATGGTGATTAACCTAGATAAGTGAAGAACATGTCCATGAAGATCAAAGACTTTAGAATCCGTCAAATTCCCAGAGAGGAAAATAAAGAGGCTGACGCTCTGGCTAACCTCACCTCAGCCTTTAATTTTATCTCGGACAGAAGTATACCTTTGAAATTCTTGCTAAACCCAAGTATTGAGGTCGCCAATCCCGTCTACCAAACAAAAGTAGGTCTTACATGGATGGACAATATCATTGCATACCTCTGAGATAAGACATTACAAACTAACAAGCTCCAAGCTTGCCGAATACGGTATAGATCTGTCAAATTTTGCCTCTTCCATGGAATCTTGTACAAAGGGTCCTTTTCGCCTCAAGCTCCATTACAAAGAAAATTCTTGATCGTCGCTATTTATTAATTCACAAAGTGGATAGAGGCCGAGCCTCTCGCCAAAATCACAAAGAGGAACACCAAAAATTTCATATGGAAGAACATTCTATGCCGGTTTGAGATTTCTAAGGTTATTATCTCAGACAATGCCAAGCAATTCGACAACGATGGATTCAAGTTGTTCTGCTCAGACCTCGTCATTTTCCATCATTTATCCTCGCTTGGTCATCCTCAAGTAAACGATCAAGCGGAAGTCACCAATAGGACAATCTTGAGGAATTTGAGGACGAGGCTGGAAAAGTCCAAGAGTGGATGGGTAGAAAACCTTCCAAGCATATTGTGGGCATATCACACGACGAGCAGGATACCTACGGGTGAGACACCATACTCGATGGTCTATGAAACAGAATCAGTTATACCGATGGAAATAGAAATGCCGAGCTTTTGAACCTCAAATTTCGATAAGGTGAACAACAACGCCGAGCTAAGGCTCAACCTTGATCTCCTTGACAAAAAGAGAGAGAGAGAGCTGAGATACACCAAGTAGCTTACAAGCACCAGGTTGCCAAATACTACAATCAGAGAGTCAAATATAGATCTTTTCTACCTGGCAATCTAGTCTTGAGAAAAGTAACTCTGTCTACCAAGGAGCTAGACGCTGAAAAGCTTGGTCCCACCTGGGAAGGTCCTCACAAAGTTATCAAAGTGTCGAAGTCTGGAATATATTGGCTAGAAAACATGAATGGAAGGGCATTGCCTCACCCATGAAACGCCGAGCATTTAAAGTATTACCAGTGAATTTGTTGGTCGCCTTGAGGAAAGAATCGCCTATAGTGTGATATCGCCGATCTTGTAATCACAAAAAGCTCCATAACCGTACGAGGTTAATCTCCAAATTGCATATTACGTTCGTCAATCTTTATGACGGGTTAATAAAATTTCTTAAGTATTTCATCGTCAGTATTAGCTAGTGATTTATATCGCCAATTCTTATTTTTCCATTGTGTTACCGCCGATATCAAGGTCACCCATTCATTAAAAAATGATAAGGCGCCTTGATCGCCAATATGGATATTGCCAATATCAAGAACGCCCATTCATTGCAAAATGGTAAGGCATCTTGATCGCCAAATAGATATGTCTCCAGGGTAAGGTTCAGTGTTCACGCATATTGAGGCAACTTGGACTTACCCAAGATCACCTATTAATCTAGTTCGCCAAGTTATGTGATCGCCATAATCAAGTTTGAAATTCGCTTGATCCAGGTAAATCAACTTAATATATTCTCCAAATTGATCACAATTTTATTTGCCACTTTATGTGGTATCGCCTGTCTCTCCTATATTATTCTCAAAAGCATTCAACTTGCCAACTAGTTTATTCAACAAAAAATGAATCTACACATGCCAAGTTTGCATCACCAAATTATTAAAGTTTTGGTCGCCAAATTATAGATCATTTCTCATGTCGCCAGTGGATTATGTTCACATCCTTTACCAAATTTATTTTGCTAGTTTATCTCGCCGAGTTCCAAAAGTTCTTTATAACATCACCAGTACAAACAAATATTATGCGAGGAAGAAAACAGGGAAGATTTTCATTCATTAAAAAAGTGACATCGCCACTACAAGAAAGGATAAACTTTTAAAAAAATTACAATGGTTTAAGGAGAAAGGGGGTTAGTATTCTCCTCGCCTTTGTCTTGCTCCTCCCCCTTTTCCTTGTCTCCCTCCTTCTCCTCAGCTGCCTCTTCCTTCTCGAGCATTTCATAGTCGATGTCCATGTTATCGAGGTCAATGCCTAGGTCGGGATGGTGATGAACCAGCTACCTTTTACAAAAATTGAAGCCCTCACCGAAATATTTAGAAGCAGCATTCTCTACTTCCTCTTGATAATCTTCTAAGGATCTGAACTCCTTGAGAATCCTACTCCAAGCAAGGGCTATATTTCTATTCAGCTCAACCACCTCTGCCTCTAACCTCGTAACAACCTCTGATTTTTCCTTAAGCTCCTCTATCGCCTTCTGCTCCTTCTCGTTGAATTCATCTAGAAGCCCTTCCAACTCAATGGCCTTGTTTTGAGCTTGAACAATTTCAAGCTCAACAGAATCAGCTCGAGCGACCTGGAAGGCAGCATCATTCCCAATGTCCTTGCTCTGAACGGCAAGGGAAGACTTGAGCACGACCCCCTACTACATATAAAGTTTCATGAATGCCATGAATCAACAAACGAATAAAGATTAAAGCTGAGAAAGAAGGCGAATAGATACCTGGATGAGGATATGGAGGAACTTGGGGATCACTTGGTCCAAGGAGAGCTTCTCCACCTTTTTCCTATCAGTAGGGAAGATCACCCCGACCAAAATCTTCTCAGCCACAGAGGCACTCGCCATCATAGAAGCCCCGGGCCCCGAAGGGTGTCCTGGCAAGGCCGAGGTGCCCTCTCTGGGAGTAATTGGCTATAAGGACCCTCTGCCTGCCCCCTAGCTAGACTTGATCTTTTTGGCCTCAGGCGACGGTATGATCTCCTTGTCCTTAGAGTCATCAGCTTTGCCCTTCTTAGTGGGCGAGGACTCGAGAGCCTTAGCCCGATGCCATTTTTCCCGGATCACCATGCCCTTGGTGGACGAGGTGGCAGCCTTGGAGCCTTTTTGGTCTTTTTTATTTTCCACTTTCTTGGTGAGCTTTGCTAGGCTAATTCTTTTCGACATGGCTGCAAAAGAAAAACCGATCTTAAATACGGGAAGAAATAAAATACTTTGAAAAATGGAGATACTACTATCCGATCTTAGCTCGGGAGGCAGCCCTGGGTCTGACCAGGATTCTGATCTAGAGTCCAAGCTGGAGCTCGAACTAATTGGTTCCAAAACTAAGACGGGGTCTCAGACTTTTCCCCCTAACCACCTCAAGAGGGTTAGATCAGGAAGGCAAGGTAATATACTCCTCATCTCCTTCCTGATGGTTCCCATATATTCTATAGATTCAGCTTGGGAGCTATCTCGTCGGGAGTGTTCATCTCGGGAATGGCGGGACTCATCTGCATCACCCGAAGAGGCATATGTGCCATCTGTAGGTTGGTTCTCGCAATTATTCCCTTCACCAGATGCTATTGACTTGGGAAGGCCGAAGCTCATACAAAAAGATTTGGACTTGAGGAGTGCTGGAACCAAGTAGAGTCCCCCCTCTTCTACCAAACTCAAGATATTATCAAATCTTTCTTGTTCGCCCTTGAACAATTTGGGTAGCGTGTTATAGAGTTTGTCAAAAAAATGTATCAAATGAGTGTTAGTGCTTGAACACTAAAGGAAAACTAGTAAATATCGAGACTGACCTGGGGTACCCCATGATCTTAGGACTCTTGGAACCCAAACTTCCCGAGATACCCCCCCGTGATGAAGAAAAACTTTCTCTTCCATCCTTTAACATTGCTGGGATATCCTCCGAGTAGGGCGTTGTTCAACCTTGCCTTGAAGTATAGCCATCCATGATCCGGCTTGGGATTTTGTTAAGACTAAATAGGTTCCTGAACTCGGATAGGGAAATGGCGTACTTATGAGCCACAATACTACTTCACAAACGACACTCTGCCATGAGTTGTGAACAAGTTGAGTAGGACAAATGTTGCAGAATTGCAAGATCATCCAGATTGTGGGGTAAAGAGGGAGACGAAACCTCATAGAAGGCCACCTCGTTGGGGCGAGCAGAACCAATAGTTTCACTCGCCTTGGGAAGTCTTATTTGAATGCTTGGCGGGATAAAACAAGATTCCCTAAGGTGATCTAGGTCTTCTTGGGTCATGATATTCTTTTCCTTCTCAACTAAGGGAAGGGGGCTCCCGGGATAGTTTCGGCTAAAGTCTCTGTATTTATAAGTTTACCCGGGGGACTTTCAGAAGAATCTCTTATAAGAAAATAAGGAATTCTAGTAACCTCGTCTACCATATATGATTTTTCTCCTAGATGGTCAGATATCTAGGAAGGTAAGGAATTTTTTGAGTCTCTAATGTCAATTCTACTGGACGTACACAACAAAAGCAAAAGTAAAAAATGAATTGTAAGACTTACTGAGCTAAGGGCGAGGAGACAAGCGTGAGCTTACAAGGGCGAGGTGAACGTAAAAGTAGGAGCAGCAGTTCGGTAGTGCAAGCAAAAGAGTACACATGAGTGGGGGGAACCCCTATTTCTAAGAAGTACCAAGGGTAGAGATCTGTCTGCATCAACGGTTCAGATCACGTGACGTTTCGAGTTCCGAGGTCAATAACCACCACTCCTGCCAAAAGCTATTGCCATTCCCATCAGAGCGAGCCAAAGTGTCATCCCACCATTAATGCACTCACCATGTGTCAACCAATGGAGGAGCGCCATCATTACTCAGCCACGTCATTAGGAGGCAGTTACTTGGTTTACTACTCAAAGATCCCAAAGTGCTTCACCTCGGCATCTCAAGTATGGGGGCTACTGATGTGAGGTAAAATCTCCACCCGCAGTTGGTCTAAGTAAGGCACATCGCCTAAAGGGTCATATCACCATATCATCAATATAGTCATAGTCACCCATCGCATCATATCCAGTTGCTCACCTCGCCAATACGTGTAGGAGCACATTCATCACCTCGCTAGTAGGCGAGATTGATTACTTCGCATGTTCAAAGACCATCTCCATAAGTACTCCACCTACATAAGACTCCTTCTCCACTATGTCACCTATGATTTCGGATTGTTCTCCATATGGTAGTTTCCTATTTCATCTCTGATATTCACAAGGTATACTTCCATACTTAACCATCCGAGAACTTCGTCATGATCTCCTCACACGACTCTCCAATCTCCAACTATATAAAAGTCGCTATTTCATCCCTAAAGGTATGCTCAACACAGCACAACATACACATTGCATTCTCTGAGAGTTCTGCTATTTCACTTTGATTCTCACTCCAGAAAGGTTTCGAGCGGCCTCACCCCGGCCGATTACGTTTGTTCGTCTGCGCAATTCGCCTGAGTTGTAACCGAGGTTCAGTGCCGATGTAAAAAACAATTCTGACTATTAGTTGCTCGCCCTATTTTTCTACCACAACAAGATTAATGTTCAATACAAACCGATGCTGATAAATACAATCGACACATTTTATTTTGGTCAACGAAAACTTGAGGACGACGAGTTTTTTTAAGTGATGAGAATGATACAGCTAATATATTAGATATATTACGATTTTTTATAGTTTACTTTTTATTCTTTTAGAATAAGTATTTGATTAGAAAAGTTGCACTATTTCGTAGATAGCCTAGAATTGTTACGTATTCAAATTTTAGTTGATTTAGTTTTTCCATTTTGATTAGTTTTTTATTCTACAAGATTTAGGATTTAGTTTCCTATTATTTTAAAAAAAAAAAATTCTTAATTAGATTTGGGTTTTCTAGCACTATAAAATTGTTGTAATGCCTATTGGCTCATTTGTTGAATTTGATTAATAAAATTTCAAGTTGAGAGGGCATCTCTTCTTTTTTTTTTGTTTGACAATTTTAAGATTCAACTGAATTATATAAGGTGGTTGTTTCTTCATTCTCTCCCAAATCTACTCTACACGTTTCCCACTGCATCAATCTTCTATGATATAACAGTCTTTTCACATAATAGAAGTAGCACTACAATCTATTTGCCTATTGGCTCATTTGTTGAATTTGATTAATAAAATTTCAAGTTGAGAGGGCATCTCTTCTTCTTTTTTTTTTTTGACAATTTTAAGATTCAACTGAATTATATAAGGTGGTTGTTTCTTCATTCTCTTCCAAATCTACTCTTCACGTTTCACACTGCATCAATCTTCTATGATATAACAGTCTTTTCATGTCGAAGATACTATAAATAGACACAACCATTCATCAAGGGTGGGTGGCTTTTAAAAGCAATTTATATTCACACTAAAAGAAAAAAAATAAAAAAAAAATGGCAAATATAAAAATCTCTCAATAATTATAAGAATGATGATTAAAGTATACTCCGTTGATTAACCACCAATGCTATTTCATCATCACACTAACAAGTCCAACAAATCTACCGTCATATAAGCCAAGTATGATATAAGAAAGAAATCAAAGATCAAATATTAAATACACTGCTATAGTACTAAGAGCTCCTGTCATAAAAAAACATTGCCAAACCTAGTTGAGAACTCAAGAGTGTGCATGACTGACCAATTGGTCTAATCCAGTTAATTGAGGGATAATTTATTGATGATATAATGAATAGGATACAATAAGACAATTGAAGGCTAATGGGAGATAAATATTAAAATGGATTTCTTTAGAAGTCAACTATTCTTAACATTTTAAGTTATTTTTGGCCATTAACAAAAATAAGAAATTGTGACAAATACATTAGCACAACTTTTAAAACACAAAAAAAACAGAAGATGCAATAAAAAAAATCTACAACAAACACCTCTAGATCCCACCAATTTCATGGGAGAATGTGACACTAGCTATCCCACTATTAAATGACCCTAAGAGGCAATCCACATACATGGTATATGGACTATAATTCGCCAACCAAACAAGGGTCGAAAAAATAAAGTGAGCTATGTGAGTCTATGGACTGTCTCTGGCAACCATAAATTGCAAAGTAACTAGCATGTTGAGCCCAATAGCACCATTTGCCTTCCCTTTCCTAGTTTTCAAAAAAATCTATTTTGCCGAAAATAAATAGAATAAAGTATTTTAACAGCCCCTAAATTATCACTTTGTATCACTCTTATCCTCTCATCTTAAAAATAATACATCCCCTCAGCTAGTATAAATTTCAGGTTGGGTGATTCCATCAATAGAATAATGTAAGAAATATCACTTTTACTCGTGAACAGCACCACAAAGATGCGCAATCTCGACAAAACAACTCCACAACGCCTTCTTTCCCTTTCTCTCTCTACAAATACAATTCAATAATATCATATGCGTAATATATATCCGATTAGTGTAGGCCACTGCCTTCACGGTTGCATATGCCTTCACGTTGATCCTATGATGGACACTTTTGAAAAGTCATTTCACAAGTCTTCCTTCCACACCATAAGGGTGAATCTTAATTATCATAAGGCCGAAGGGAAGGGAAGAGATGATGATTACGAGTAATGCTGGGTGGCTCACGTTTGATGAAGAGGACCAAGGATTATATTTTGATCAAAACGTGATTTTGATTTTTTTGGAAGAGATTAATCTCTAATGCAAAGCCAATGCTAATAAACACAATCGAGACATATTATTTTGGCAAATTAAAACTTGAGGAAAGGATTGTTTAAGTAAGACAGAATGATGCAGCTAATATATTAAGATTTTAGGATATTATAATTTATTTTTATTTTTTTAAAATAAGTATTTGATCGGGAAAGTTGCATTTTTTCATAGATAGCCTACAATTATTAGGTTTCCAGATTTAAGTTGGTTTAATTTTTCAATTTTGATTAGTTACTTATTCTACGAGATTTAGGATTTTTTTTCCTAGTATTTTAATTTCGTTTTCCATTGCTTCCTTTAGTTAGATTAAGTTTTTTTTGCACTATAAATATTGTTGTAATGCCTCTTAGCTCATCGGTTAAATGTTAGGGAACTTCACTTTAAGGTCTATTGGATTGATCTTCTAACATATTTAATTCATGTCACAAAAATCTAAAGCCAAAACTATTTTTTATCACATCAGACAAAAATACCTTCATACTCTTTACACCCCTTCTTATTTCTCAATACACCCCAACCATCCATACCCCCTCCGACAACCACCTCTAGTGGGCGAAGTTCACTTTTCGCTCGACGACTTTTTCAGCAAACTTCTGGTGACTTTTCTGGCGACCTTTCATCTGACGACTTCTATAGCCAACGACTACTCCGGCAAACCTCCAACAACTTTTTAGCAAACTTTTTCAGAGATAAATTTTTCACTGTTAGAAAGTTCACCGAAAAGTCAGACAATAAAAGTTCACTATTATCATTCCAAAACAATAAAAGTCAACTTCTATAAAGTTGGCTATTTTAAACAATCAATTTTATTATTTTAAACAATAAAACTTAACTATAAACTTTTAACTATTTTTCTACGACAACAAACTCCGACTAACTATTGTTTGAACATAAACAAACTTTGTTATGTGAACAGATAAACTTAATTATTACAGATAAACTTAATTGTTCCAAACAGATAAATTTAACTCTGAATTTTTAATAATTTTTCTATTCACAAAAACAAAAAAATAATTTGTCCAGCATTGATTTTTTCAAAAATAAATACCAACGCGTAAGAAATAAACACAAAAAAACTTTTGTTAGAGAAAGACGATACCAGTGGAGACGGCCGGTGGTGGTGGTAGGCAGCATTGTAGATCTTAGATATGAGAGAGAGAGAGAGAGGTCTAAATGAAACGGGGTGGTGACAACAACTACAACTTCGATGTGGAAGTAACGACGGCAAAGGCGATGCAACCTTGTGGTGACCGTTAGTGGTGGAAAATTGTAGCAGTGACGAAATGCCCGTGACGAAGGTGAAATTCGTCACCAAATATGCCATTTTGTGAGGAAAAAATTATTTCGTTAGCAATTAAGAGGGAACCAATATTTAAGGTGACGAAATCTTTTTTTGTCACCATATATTGTCCATTGTGAAGAAAACATAAATTTTGTCATTGAACGATTGAACGAAAAAAAGCTTAGGTGAGGAATTAATTTTTTTTCGTCACTAACATGTTCCCATTTTTTCCATTGTGGCACTATAAAAAATTGAAACCAATAGGCAACGAAATAAATTCCTCACAAAAGGAAAGTGATTGAATGAAGAAGCTTTTTTCGTCACCCAATTTATCTGAAACCAATAGATGATGAAAAAGATCCATCACAAAGGAAAGTGATTGCATGAGGAAAGTTGTTTCGTCACCCAATCTAATAATTTTGCGTGAGGAAACTTGTTTCGTCACCCAAATTATTTGAAATGAATAGGTGACAAAATATTTTTCTCACAAAAGGTAGGTGTTGTGTGACGAAAGTTATTTCGTCACCCAATGTATTAATTTTGAGTGAAGAAACATGATTCATCACCCAAATTATTTGAAACCAATAGGCGACGAAAGAAACTCCTCACAGAAAACTTATTTCGTCACACAAATTATTTGAAACGAATAGGTGACAAAATATTTTCCTCACAAAGGTAAGTGTTTTCTTGAGGAAAGTTATTTTGTCACCTAATTTATTAATTTTGCTTGAGAAAACTTGTTTCGTCATCCAAATTATTTAAAACGAATAGGTGAAGAAATATGTTCTGCACAACAAGTAAGCGTTTACGTGAGGAAAGTTGTTTCATCACTCAGTGTATTATTTTTGTGTGAGGAAACATGTTTCGTCGCCAAATTATTTAAAACCAATAGATGATAAAAAAAAATCCTCACAAAAGATAATAGTTTGCATGAGGAAAGTACCTTCGTCACCCAATTTATTAAAGTTTGGTGGACTAGGGTGTTGGGTCTTACCAAAAAACAAAACTATTTTACAATCGAGGCCGTTGATTTTATTGTCCTTCAATGTTAAATTATTCTTGTAAAAATTTATGTCAATCGAGATTGATCGAGTTTAGAATTAAAGCTCTTTGATCGAGATATTTGGAGCATTATTTGAATGATATTCTTGCCGGTTAAATGTCTACCAATATGCGATCAATTTTATTTTTGATACAAATGATGAACTCCATAAAATATAAAAGATAGATGGTTTCGATTACCGAAACAAAACTTAAGTGGGGGGGGGGGGGGGGGTAAGATTATCCAATATAAGACTTTAATATCTCGGGATGCATTAAATTTCATTCGAATGTCTACCGATGATCTCCGATTTGGGTAACAATGATGAAATCACCGAGATGTGAAATCCTAACGTTTTATATCGAATGCTGTAAGAATTGACTTGGTAATGACCTCAAAAATCTATTCGTTTAATGTAATTGATGGCAAACTAAGTCCTGTATAGTACCTGAATATACAGTAGTCACGCAATCGCGATACAATCATGATGATCGAGATTGTTGATTTTGTTATGGCATTTGATTAATTCGTTCTCATAAAAAATTGACTCAAAATGATATTTTGAGTCAAATGATATTTTTCATCCTATAATTTTGAGGGAGTTTTTAAATGACACTTTTATAAAAACTGCCTCATCAAGTATGTAACGAGGTAGTAACTTTTTAGTAAGGCACTTTCTCATATAATACTACGTCGTTTTGCTATCTACTTTTTTTTCTTTTTTCTTTAACCGCACTTGACTATATAGTAGTCTCATCATCGACTTTCAGATAAGTAATTTTTATTAGGAGATTGAAATTGCTTGACTGGAGGAAAAATGAAACAAAATGATAGGTAGAAAAATTAAAAAAACAATTATAGGAAAATAAAAAGAAAATAAAAAAATACATGTACAGTGTACATTATACAGCCAGAATGTCATGTTCTAGCAGAAAAGTAGATAGAGAGGAGCGAAGGGGTATCCGTCGTCCGCGGCAACGAGTGACGGCGAGCAAATCTGACATGTGACAGTTGAGGTGCAAAAATGGGTCGGACTTTTCAACCTGTCCTTCTGCCAGACCATTACTATAGCAGTCCAGGTAGGCCCAGTCCGTATGGACTTGGGCTCATCCCGAAGCCCAGTTCTTATCGGGTATGTGTTAGACAGCCTTTGCCAAGTCCGGCCTAAAATTAAGCCTGACCTATTATTACCCGTAATCCGACTGAACCAGCCCATCTTAGTCGGCCAGAAAATCCGACCCATTAGCCTAGTCCAAGCCTAACCCGTAAAAATAAAAAAAAACCTCTCCCGTGAGGATTCGAACCCAAGACCTCAACAACATAACCACTACACCCAACCAATGCACCACAACCCTCAATTATTTATTTTTATGCTTTATTTTTGTATTTAATACTTTCTTTGGGGAGTATAGAAGTATACCTCACAAACATAACCACTTCACCCAAACAAAGTAAAAAAAAAAATGTTTTTCCTCAACCGTGAGGTTCGAACTATAAACCTCCCCAACATAACCACTGCACCACAACCCTCATTCATTTATTTTTCATGCTTTATTTTTATATTTAATACTTTTTTTTAGAGACTATAGAAGTAAAAAAAAGTTTTTTCTTCACCCTTGAAGTTCAAACGAAAGACCTTACCAACATAACCACTATAGTCTGCACCCAACCATTGCACCACAACCCAAATTCATTTTTTATGCTTTATTTTTACATTTAATACTTTCTATAGAGAGCATATAAGTAAAAAAAAAAATCCTCACTGGTGAAGTTTGAACAAGAGACCTCACCAACATAACCATTGCACCCAACTACTACACCACAACCCTCATTCATTTATTTTTATAATTTATTTTTGTATTTAATACTTAATTACATGTGTCAACAATCTGCGGAGTTCATACCCAACTGCTGATTTTTAAACTTTTTAAACTTTTACCCCCAATAGCAATATAATGGCTATTTTGTGAACTTTTTGAATTATTATTACACTTTTACCCCTAACAGCTATATAACAGTTTTTTTTTGAATTTTTGAACTTCTACTACACTTTTACCCTCCAACAACTATGGAACGGCTATTTTTTGGGATAAAACAGTAATTTGGATACAAATGACCAAAATAACCCTCCAAAAGAGCTATAAACGGCTAGTTTTTGGAGTATTTTGGTCCAATGAGGTCAAAAAAAATTATATAAATACCTTTTATCCTCCATACTTCTTCCTCACTTAATTCTTACTCAATCTACTAATTCTCTAATTCTCTATCACTCACTCAATACTCTCTTCATTTCGTATAATTATTCGGTTGCTCAGAATTTGGCAAGTGTTGAAGAAGTGTTAAATTCTGACATTTTCAAGCGCCTCGGACTAGGTATCTTAGTATCGATATTTTTTTTATTTTCTTATGGTTATTTTAGTATTGAAATTGCACTTTAAAAAAAATGGATCCGCGTTATTTAAATGTAAAAAATTTAGAAGATGATGAATACGACGATGAAGAGACCGAAGACAATAATTAGTCGATTATTTTTTTTTATTTTTACATTATACTTTGTAAGGAAAGAATGATTAATGCAAATGAATGATGGTTAAGTGTGTGCCAACCTAGTTGGGATGTACTTAACTATAGTGATGCAAATCTCATCTTTCAATTTTTTTAACTTTTGATTATTTTAATTTTTCAATCCATGTATTTGATAAAAAAATTAATAAATAAAATCAGTCTCTTATTATAGGTTATAGTAGCAATATTTCAAGTTCCAACATGTCTACTGCTTTGTTATGGGTTATTTCATAAAAATAAAAAAAGGGTTAGGCCAAGCCTGGACTGATACTGTAGAAGCTCGTTACTGTAGCAGATTAGGCTATTGGTCCAGGATGGGTAGAGCTATGGGCTAAGGGTCTGGGCCAAGTCTGGACCGGTACTACAACGGTCTAGGCTTAGCCCGACCCATGACTGGTTGAGTCCGTTACTATAGCGAGTCGGGTTGGCCCAGCCTAGCCTAATTTGCATCTCTATGCGACAGCGACAAGTAGATCCGACGAGCAACAGTGAAGAGCAAATTGCGATGACGACAATAGATCTAACCTGAGGTGTCTCTCTCTACAGAATGTGTATATACCAAGAATGTTCTTGGCCCTTCAAATCAATTTTTGTGATAATTTTGCATTTGAATAAATAAAAAATAGCAATACATGTTAATAAGGTGGTTGGTGGTCAAGTGGTTTGGATTTATGCATTCTAAGCTTATAGTCGCAGGTTTGGGCCTTCTTGATGCAGCGGATACGTACACCTATTGATTCAAGTGAATATCAAGCAAAGAGGCATTAAACGTTCATTGATTCGCAAGAATACCGAACAATTTGGAAAAAAAAAGAGAACACTCTCTTTGATCACTCATTTTTCATTAATCAATCAAACTCCCCTTAAAAATAAAGTTATATCTCTATTTATAATAGACTAGGACTATTTGATAACTATTAAAATCAAATCTAATAACTAATAAAATCTAAAACAAGATTTTTAACATAATAAAAATTCCTAATTAAATAAATTCTAATTAACTTAAAATAAAAAAATAACTAATTATAAAATTATAAAAACTAGAATTAATGAATAATAACGTGAATTTTCATTCTGCATCACTTCTGAGGCACGAGTATGAAATTGGGTTCTTCTGAGTGCTCACGAGTTGTGAATTAGGAATGAGTTCACTATTTCCAGAATTTTTCTTTATGATATATGTTTCTACAGGTATACGCTCGCTCAATTTCACTTTTTTTTTCTCAAAACTTTATTTTATTTTTTGGATGGGAGGTGGTCTTATTCTGTTGTTTCACTTAAAAGAAACCTCTTCTATTGACAATTAATTTTTGGACATCTCATTTGCTTCGACATGTATGGCTTTCTGAGAGCAGCGGAGGCATTTAAGTTCTGGCTGGGATTGCCAAATTCTTATTATGGGAGCGAGTGGCATTTTGAACCTGCTGATGGAGATGATTGTGCTTAGCCACAAGATACATTTACAACGTTGTAAAATGCAATTAAGTACAAATAAAACTAAATTTGACGTGTCTATATAAATGGATCTCAATTTTGCAAATCTTGGATTGGTAATGTAAAATATTGTGAAATGAAAAAGATTCTTTTGCTGGCCGGTAATTATGTACTAGAAAGTGCAAGAATTGAAAATTGGATCCGAAATACAAACAAGTGCTCGGACAAAAATACAAGAAAGTTGTGTATATTTTGAGTATTGTGTTTGGTAAGTGCTTCTGGTACAATATTCACATTGCCAGGGTTATGTAATCTTCTAGTACATGCATTATATTACAATTTCAAGATTTGTAGCTAGACCAGACCAGCAGGCTGCACTATGACATCTATAAAAGTATAGACGAAAATTTTGATTAGGGTAACAAACCATAGTTTTATGAATATAGTAGTAGAAATTATTAACAGGCAAGATTAAGGGAAAAAATAAAATCACTTGCTTTCTGATGTTTTAAAACTGTAGACCTCGTCATACTGATTTACTTCAAAAACTAGATGATGCTTGCACCTACATGAGAGAGGAAGAGAATAATGAACCAAATATGTCCTCTCAATTTCTTTATTGTATCAGTGTCTCAGTAGACTCCCTTGCGTGTTTAATCAGACAATTTATAATATATATACGTTTCTACTAATAGAAAGGTTGTTAGTCATCGTAAAATTTTGTAAAGCCAGCAGGCCATGCATTTTAGTTTGGCTATATATATTATCAAGCAGATGCTAGGCTAGGCCAACCAAAAAGCATGGAAGATGTAACGAAACCCGCATTAGGACTGAGTTCTCAAATGGATGAATGACAAAATGTTAACGAGGTGGTGATATAACCCTTGGAATTGCTTTTTTTTACTTGTTTAATATAATTATTGAATATAACGAGGTGGTGGCATAACCCCGCTGAACTGCTTTTTTTTTGCAAAAGGGTGTTGTAGAACAGTGCCATGAAGGTTTGGGAAGAATTTGCCTTTGAAGAGGGATTTTGTTTCTTACTTCCAGTTTATGGAGTGGGTTATAAAGACCGATATGGGTTAAGGAATCTGACTTTTCACATTCCTTTTCATTATTTATTTATTTGGCACTTCATGCATGTCTGTTTGCTGGAAGGCTTCAATTCACACAAACACATCCAGCTAGAAACTGCATATTAAAAGTACAAACTGCATATTATGTTGGCAGATTGTATATGCAGCAGACTAGCAGCGGGGATGATGACATGAGTGCTATTCTATGAAGACTTCTGTTTTGGATACTTGTTTCGTTTTGGATCAAGCTTCAAGTATTCGATTAGATTTAATTTGAAATTATAAGTGATAAAAAAAATTTTGTAATTTTTAAATTTTAAATTTTAAATTTTAGATGACGAAATAGACGACTAGTGATAAAAAAATGTCAAAATGGTGATGAAATATTGTCATAAGACAATCACTATATGTGACAAAAGTTTTTTCTTACCTATGTTGTTTATATCATCATTTTTTAGCAACTATTTATGACGAACCGAAGGTCTGTTGACAAAAAAATATCAAAGTAGTGAAGAAATATTTCGTCATAAAATAATTACTATAGATGACGAAATAAATTTCGTTGTAAGACAGTCATAATAGGTGACGAAATTTTGGTATTGTCTTTAGGGGCAAGGCCATGCCTATAAGACTTTGGATAGGTAAAATCAGGTTTTGCATGATGGATCCTTCTTTGATTTGTTTAATATTCGGTATGTCCCGAACTTGATTCAAAATCTCATCTTGTTGGGAGATTTAGAGTCCACCAATTTGGTAATAACTTTGGTAGGTGAAGCTCTAAAGATTTGTTTGGGTGCTTTTGTTGTGATAGTAGGTACTTGGCATTTGTATTTCGTTCATGGGAGTGAAGTTGAAGGTGGAGCAACCACCATTTCTAGAAAGAGTGGTGAATTTATTTTGGATATTACCAATTGGCAGCACATGCATTGTTTTGGTGAAAAGGCATTGCAAGGGCTAGGGAAGCACACTTGGTTTGTATTTGGTATGCATTGTGCCTTAGAGAAGCAATTTGGAGTTAAATTTTGGATGACAGTCAATCAGTTATTTAGTTCACTTGTTTGTTTAGGAGCCTACAAATGTTGCTTCTTTTGGTGGTAAGTATCAAATTGGTTTATTAATTAGTTCTTGTTGCTTTTGATTCTATCTCTTTGATTTTGTTTTTGATTATGTCTTTGAAAAATTGGATTCATTTTTTCGAAGTTAATGTTGTTTTGAAATTTTAGTTTGGATATTTGGCACTGCAGATTTGGTTTTAGAGATTATAAGGTTCATTGCTTGGACTTCCGTTTGCATTTCTTTGGACATTTTTGGACTTAATCCCTTAGGGTGCAATTTGGATTGGCCTTGAAGACGTTTCGGACAATTTTGTGGCTTGGGTCTTCTGTTTGATTTGGATTTGAAATTTGGTTTGATATTGAAACTTGAAATTTGGAGTTGTCGCGACTCGTTGGTTTTCTTATAGAGTTTGCTAGAAACTTCATAAGTTTGGCTCTTTTATTTGTTGTTTCGATAATTTGGAAAATTTAGTAAGACCTTCGGTGATATGCAATTTGTGTGGTTTGCTTTGTGAGAGTTTTGGTGATCTGCAATTTGTGTGGTTTGCTATGTGAAAGCTTGTATTGCCTCCATTGGAGTTTGGTTGGACTCTCTAAACTCTCTTTGATTGGTTTGAGTTTTGGTGAGAGTTTTGTTTCGTTAGTTTGGCTCAATGTGTCTTGAGTATTCATTTGGGTTGGTGAATTGTCAATATCCTTCCACTTAGTTTGGTTTGTAAATTGCATTTGGTTTGATTCTTTCCAAGTTTTTGTTTGGCGAGTGATTTGTTTGCTCCTTTGTTTGTTTGCATGTCATCAGAAGATTTGTTTTGAAGCTCGAATTTGTTTGAAGGCAATTTTTGAAGACAAGTTAAAGGTTTTGACTTCTTTGTTTTTGCTTTGGTTTCGCATGCGTTTGGGTCGGAAATAGGTATCTCGCCAAGGTGGAGATTGTGAGTTTTCAATTCAGACCAAATCTGACTAATTGATTGTCGGGCAGACGTCGAGAGGACATTTTTTATCAAGACCGACAGGCCGATAATTGAGCGTATGTCGATCGGTTCAACTTTGCAGTCTTGATGTAGATTTAGCCGACTCTGCCTAATTGGACTCATTTTAGACTTCCTAAACTCTATTTTGGTAGATTCCTTGTTGGTATGGAAATTTGATTTGGCACAAAACTCTTTTTGGTATTAGTTTGGTTGGACTTGATAGTTCTTTGGGTGCCCCCCATGGGGGGTTTTGTGTGGTCTTTGATAACTTGGTTAAAGAGGGTTTTTGGTTTGGTTCCAATTAAGGTTTCAGAGAGATTTTGTATTTTGGGTTGATGAGGCTTTTGAGAGAGGTATTTTTAAAAAAAAAAAACTCCTTTGAAGCTTTTCGGAGCATTCGTTTGATTCATTAGTAGAAGTTTTTGTTTGTTTGATTTCCTGTGGATGTAGGCACATCACCAAACCCCGTAAAACTTGGCCTCTTTCATTTTTTATTTTTGTTATTCTCTCTTCGTTTGTTTATTCTCATATTGAAAATTTGTTAGGTACTTTTTTTGCATATTTGTAGCCATAGTTGGTTAGTGTTTGCTTTATATTTTTGGAAGCTTCTGCACAATAAAAAATAAATCTAATTTTCACAATTAATCCTTAATTTTAATTTAATACTTAAAATGAGAGGCCTATGACACATATTGATCAATTTATATGTTTTTGTATATATAAGCTCTGCATTTTTATGGTAGCTAGTCATAAAAATTTGTAATAAACACCATGCATTTTTATAACTAGCCCAATACCATTAACATTTGTAATTAGAAATAATAATTTATAGCTATTCACAATAATTCATAACTAACACTACAAACTTTCGTAACTAGCGCACCACCACTAATTATCTTAACTAGCTACTATAATTCATAACTTTCCACAATAATTCGTAACTAACCACTATAATTCGCAACTAATACCACACAGTTTCATAATTAGTCACAGTAATACGTATCTAACTCAATAAAATATCATAACCAACCACAATAATTCATAATTAAGACCACACATTTTCATAACTAGTTACATTAGTGATTATAAAAATAACAAAAAAAGGTCACACGGTAAGCAAATTTTTAACAATAACAATTTTTTCTGTTTTTCTTCTACTAGCTTTCCTTTTCTCCTCCACAAATCCATTGTCCAAACAAACTCATCTCACAAAATGAACACTCAATGAGCTCCCACCAGAATCCAAATTTAGCCTCCAAAATGGAGACACGCATTTGAATCTCCAAGTTTTGAGGCTTTGTAGAAAAACGAAGATCCATCTCTATTTATGTAAAATACATATAATATGTAAAGACATATATATCCAATATATTCAAAATTAGTGTGTTGAATAGGTATTGATATTATCTTTAAAATAAGACCAATATTGATTATATTCAAAGATATTTAAAAAATAATAATTTAATTTTTTTAGGAAAAGTGTGACAAGATTGAGTTTTGAAGAAGAATTGATAACTTTTTTTCAATTTGATAGATAGAAATAGAGATTTGCGGTTGGAGTTTTGTATGAATAGTAATTTACTTTAAAATCACTTTTTGTATAAAAACATATAAATATAAGTGATGTCGGAAAAATATTCGTCTGTCGATATTCTAAGGCAAGATCCTCGCCCGTACGATTACATCATCATAGCACTAGCGTAATTCTGGTCGTCCATCGCATTATC
>BRYE01000016.1:12471997-12501997 GCA_030159115.1 Actinidia arguta var. hypoleuca | reverse complement strand
GCCCTAAATCTCAGCACGACTCGGGTGACCTGCGCAGCAATGAACAAACGTTACCGGCGGGATGAGGCTACTCAAAATCTCTCCGACGTGCGAATTAGACCAAAGCGAATAAAAAGCTAAGCAATGAACAAGTAGAGCTATCAATGTGCAGTAAATGGATTGTACCTCAAAATGATGGAAGGAGTGGCCTTTATATAAATGGAGAATGATAGATCGTATCAGTGGCTCACGGCGAGATCCTCAGAAGGATAAGTATGGGAGGATATCCCAAAATATCAGAGATGAAATAGAAAGTTTTCAATTGAAGAGCAGTACGCAATTGTAGGAGCTGTGAGGGAGAGTTTATTTATAGAGGTGGAATCCTTATGAAGGCCAAATTTGACCAAGCGTCGAAGTGAACAAGGAGGATTCGAGTAGGCGGAGTTTGTGGAGAGAGAGCCCTCTTGGAGATGGTCCCTGGTTTGGAGACGTGAATGTCATCGCCCCATGGCGAGCTAAAGATGATTCAGTTCCTGTCCGAGCGAAATGGTTGATTGGCGGCGATAAAAATGAGGGACGACCATAAATATATTATGGTCGAGGAGACGTGCTCGACTTATTATAAATAAGGGGTTATTTTACCCACATCAGTAGCCCCCTACTCGAGTTGCCGAGGTGAAAAACTTGGGATCTACGAGTACCAAAAGAAATGACTATCTTCTGATGACATGGACAAATAATGATTACATACCACTGTTAATCGACACATGGCAAAGTGCATTAAAAGCAAGTGTGTTTTAGCACGTCTTGGCGGGAATGGTATAGGCTTTTGGCGGGAGTGGCGGTTTTTATCCTCGAAACTTGAAACGTCATGCAATCTGAGCCATTGAGGTAGACAGATCTCAGCCCTTGATACCTCTTATAAATAGAGGGTATCCTTCTACATTTGTGCTCTTTTGTTTGTGTTGTCGAACTGTTACTTTTGCTCCGACATTAATCTCGCCCCTGTTAGCTCGCCAATAACCCACCACCCTAGTAAGTATTTTCTATCAGCACCTTCAATTTTGATTCCAATTGCATGTCCAATATGTCCAGGGTAGGATATTTAGAAAACCTAGAGTCCTTACCATCTTGGATATCCAAACATTGGGGGGAAGGATCATCATATATGGCTGATGAGGTTAATCAGCTTCCCTCTTTGCCAAGGGAAAATCCTCATAAGGTAGATCCTCTTGAGGTATCCCCTCGGGATGATTCCCCAGACCATGGGGACCATGGGACGGTCGCTCAAACCCCCTTGAAAATTTAACAAGTGTCATAACTCAAGGCGACCTAGATCATCTGAGGATGACATACTCATTTCCGGCCGGGCTCCAGGACAGGATTCCTGATGATGGCGAGACCATCTTATCTGCTCGCCCAAGCAAGGTAGCTTTCTATGAGGCTGTTTTCCCTGTCGGCCTCAAGCTCCCAATTCATCCCACTATCAAGAGAATATTAAACTTTTACGACATTTTCCCTGCCCAATATTCTCCCAATGCGTGGCGATGTGTTATCTACGTATTGGTGATATGGAGATTCTATAGGCGCCATATTTCCCTAAATGAGTTTAGGTGCCTTTAGACTTTGTTTAAGAGTCCAAAGCCAGACTCTAGGTGGCTCAATTTCAAGGCAAGACCGGGCAAAAACTTATTTAAAGGATCTCCCAACAGTGTTAAAGGATGGAAGAGGAGATTCTTTTTTGCCTCGGGAGATGCCTGGGAATTCCATCCGAGCATGGCCCCGAATGGAGCTCGGGTTCCACGATCATGGGGCATCCCAGGTTAACCCCGTTTTTTTAGCACGTTATTTTTATTTAAATATATCATCTCACCTCAAGCTAACCAATATTTTTATTTTCTTTTTAGGAAAAAACTACAACAGATTGCCCGTTTTAACTAATACCGAGATCAAAAGGTTTGAGAAAGTTTTCAAGAGGATAGGACTGAGGAATACTTCGAAGTCCCTAAGGTGCTTAATTCTAAGACATTCCATTGGTTCTTTGCCCCTGGTAGTGTCAAAATGTCTTCTAATGGAGAGAATATGTCAAGAGATGGCATGGCTGTATTTTCAGGCGACGCGACTGAGTCCCACCCTTTTTGAGATGAACACCCCCAACATGACAGCCCTCGAGCTGAATTCGTAAAATACATAGGAACCATCAGGAAGGAGATGAGGACGATCTTGCCTCATGTTCCTGATTTAACCCTACTAAGGTGGTCAAGAGGAAAAGTCTGAGATCCTGACTTGGGTTTTACACCAAGTAATTCGATCTCAAGCTCGGATTCTAAATTGGAGTCCTAATCGGACTCACGACTGCCTCTCGAACTTAGATCGGATGGTAGTCTCTTCAATCTTTTAGTGTTTTATCTATTTTTTGTACTGATGTCTATTCTTATTTTGTAGCTATGTCAAAGAGAATCAGTTTGGCGAAGCTTGCCAAGAAGGTGGGGGAAAAGAAAAAAACCAAGGCTGCCACTTCTTTCAACACAAGCATGGTGATCACGGAGAAGGAGAGCTCCTAAGTTGTCCCCTCTTCTACAAAGGGCGCGGTGATTAAGGAAAAATGGCCCTGGATAGAAGAAGCTCCCTCCACTTTGTCCATTAAAAAAGGCAATATCGACGATTCGAAGGGCAAGGAAAAGGAGATGTCATTGCCTGATGCTAAGAAGGCCAAATCCAACAAGACGCGCAAGCGGAACTGCTCACCCACCAGCCCCCGGAGAAGGCACCTCGGCCAGACCAAGTCACCCCTTGGGACCCAGTGCCTCAGTGATGGCGAGTACTTCTATGACTGAGAAAATTCTGGCCAAGTTGGTACTTTCGGCTAATAGAGAGAAGGTAGAAAAGCTTGGCTTGGATCAGGTGGTTACCAAATTTCTTTGTTGTATTGCCCAAGTATTCACCAATTTTCATTCTCAGCTTTTGTTTTTCGTCTCTATTTATTTAAGGTGTTCATGACTTCTATTGTAGCAGGCAGTCGTACTAAGGTTTTCCCTCACCATCCGAAGTAGGGATAGAGATTACGATGCCATTTACCGAGCCGATTTAGCCTAGCTTGAAATGGTATGTGCTCAAAATCTATCTATAGAGGCAGAGAAACTTCTGAATGAATCTGTGGGGCAAGTAAATGCAGCTGAGGCTAAGCTGAAAAGGTGGTGGCAATTTTGGAGAAGGTGGTGGCCGAGCTCAAGGTTCAAAATCAACAATTTTCAAATGAGAGAGACGCAGTCGCAAATAAGTTGGTGAAGTCAAAGATGCAGATTGCTGATCTAAGGGACCAAGAAACTCGCTCAAAGGTGCTCACCATTGCCAAATTCAAATCCTCAAATGACTTCCAAGAGGCAGTCGAGAATGCTGCTTCCAAGTATTTCGGTGAGGGGTTTGACTTCTACAAAAGGCAATTAGCCGTCCATCCCCCCAAACTCGGCATTGATCTTGAAGTCATGGACATGGATCATGAGCTGCTCGAGAAGGAGGAGAGAGAAGTTGAGGAGAAGGAAGAAGCCCGAGAGGACGACCAAGAGAAGGGCGAGGACAATATCAGTCCCCTCTCTCCTTCAACACTTGTAAAATTTTTATGAAAATTTTCATCCCTGTAATGGCGTTCTATAATACTTTTCAATGAATTCTTTTTTCACGTGGTCTACTTTTTGTAGCTGATTTTCAATTTACATTGGAAAATATGATTTGAAGTTTGGAGATTTTAACACTTTGGCAAAATGGATTTGGTGATCATAATTGATTGTTGTAAATGAAGTCCGTATATCTTAATAAGGCAGATGTTAATTCACTTGGCGAATATTATTAAGGCAAACTTCAGACTTAATAACGGCGAACATGATTAAAAGGTGATATGAATTCGCTTTACCTTGTGTGAAATTTAAATCTTAGTATGGCAAAATATTCAAGCGGTCAAATATGGCGATCAAGACGCCTTATTATTTCGTAATGGATGGGCGTTCTTGGTAATGGCGGCATCCACAATGGCGATCAAAACGCCTTATCAAAATGAATGGGCATTCTTGATATTGGCGACATCCACAATGGCGATCAAGACGCCTTATCATATGGTAATGAATGGGCATTCTTGATAATAGGGATATCCACAATGAACGGCGACATAAATTTCTGAATAAAATCAATGGAGAAATTTTATTAAATAACCATAAAGAGAGCCGATCATGACATCCTAATTAACAATACAAATGGAGCATTTGGCGATGTCATATTGGTTAAGCAATCTCGTTCTCTTGGTGACCAGACGCATTACTGGTAATATTTCTTCAAGTGTTCGGCATTCCAAGGGTGGGAAAGGGCTTTTTCATCCATGTCTTCCAGCCAATAAGTTTTGGGTCTAAATACTTTGACAACCTTGTAGGGGTGTTCCCACGTAGGACATTGCTTTCCTGCATTTGGTTCCTTTATGGACAAAGTAACTTTTCTCAGGACTAGATCGCCTGGCAAGAAAGATCTGTGTTTGACCCTTTGATTGTATTTTTTAGGACCTGGTATTTATAAGCTACTTGGCGTATCTCAATTCGCTCCCTCTTTTTATCGAGTAAGTCAGGGTTGAGTCTTAACTCGATCTCATTATTTTCTTTGTCAAAATTGAGGTTCTAAAGCTCGGCATTTCAATTTTCACTGGTATAACAGATTCTGTTCTATATACCATAGAAAATGACATCTCACCAGTAGGAATTTTGCTCATTGTATGGTACGCCCATGGTATGCTGGGAAAGTCTTCTACCCATTCACTTTTGGACTTTTCTAGCCTTATTTTCAAATTTCTTAAGATCGTCCTGTTGGTGACTTCGACTTGTCCATTTGCTTGAGGATGGCCAAGCGATAAGAAATAGTGGGAGATCGCGAGGTCTGAGCAAAACTGTCTGAATTCATCATTATCAAATTGCCTAGTGTTATCCGAGAAAATAACCTTGGGAATCCCAAATCGGAAGATGACGTTTTTTCATATGAAATTTTTGGTATTTCTTTCTATGATTTTGGTGAGAGATTTCGCTTCTATCCACTTGGTAAAGTAATCAATGGTGATGATCAAGAATTTTCTTTGTAATGGAGCTTGAGATAGAGGTCCAAGTATGTCTGCACACCATTGAGCAAAGGGCCATGGGCTGGTGATCGGGACTATTTTAGTGGGAGGGAGATGAGTAATTGGAGCAAACTGTTGACATTTATCACAATTCTTTGTGTATGTCACCGTATCTCATTCCATCTATGGTCGGAAATAACCTTCGCGAATTGCTTTTCTCACCAGCAACCTCACCCCCGAATGATTTCCGCATATACTTTCACGGATTTCTCTCAACACATATTTCCCTTCCTCGGGTCGGGAGACACCTGAACTCGCGCCAACCGTGTACGCTTGAAAATGATCCCAAGTGAAGGCCAACGGAGTAGTATAACTCGGAGTACGAGGTCGAACCACAAGGAGCGATGTGCACAAGACCGTAAGAACTATCGCATGCCACTCGGTCGCTTACAAAGTCCTCACTGACTGCTTCTAAAATGAAAATGAATTTTTTTTTTGTTTTGGGGAAATGGTTTGGTTTTCGAAGTAAATGACTTTAACTAAATTTGGTTGAAAATTAATGAGTAAAGTCTCGGGATTGATCGTTCTAACCAATTTCGGGTCTCGGAATTCGAAGGGTGAGAAGTTTATAACTCAAATCTGTCGACTACGTTTCGAGTCTCGGATTCGGAAAATTTAACAATTAAAATCAAGTGTTCCTTTGAAACTTCAAGTTCTAGATTAAAACCGTTTGTTTGATTCAAAGATAAATACCATTGATCCGTACAGCGTATATACTGAGTATAGACTCATGCATAAACGTTACCAAATATAGTAAACATCCAAGTTTTCGAAGATTTCTAGACCAAAGAAGTAAAGGAACAATAAAATCTAAATATTTGACCTTGAAAACTAATATCTAACCTCCCTTGTTCATCCAAGACATTCATTTAGTCTTTACAATCAATCCCAAGATTTAGAAAGTTAGCTACTCATCTCTATTTATGAAAAGGAAATAAAATTACTTGAAATCAACCCACTAATATTGAAATTACACTAAGAAGCAAAAGCAATTTCGAATTTAAAACAAGGGAATGTAAAACTTTGGAATTTCAATGAAAATCTAAGTGATTACAACAAGAATTGAAAGCAAACTTACACAAATCCAAGCTATTCTAGATGAAAAGCGTCAAAAACCCTAATTAGTCGCCGCCTCTAAGCTCTAAAATATCTCTGATGTCCTTAAAATTACAATAAATGATTGTATTTATAGGTTTAAGATCGAAACCCTAGAGATTTTCCCGAATTTGGCCCAGGCGTTAGAACGCCAGGCCAAATCTTGCTCAACTTCAACTGCAATTTTTTGACCATCTTTAAGCCCGATTCAGACAACGGATATTAGACACAAAGTTGTATATCTTGAAGTCCTCTTACCAATGGTATAAAAATCAGCTCAATCGGACTTCGGAATCAAAAGTTATGGCCAAAATACCAAAACAAATTTCAAGAGAATTCCAGATTTTGCCTTGGCGTTCGAACGTCAAAACGGGCGTTCGAACGCCAGGCCAAAATTTGGAATTCTTCCCTCTGGACGTTCGAACGCGTAACAAAGGCGTTCGAACGCCAGATTTTTCTCATTTTCATATTTTCTTGATTTTGAGGCCTTTCGAAGCCAAAATAACCGATGCCCGTTAGACGCAAACATTTGTAACTTGACGAGATCTTTCCAACGGCGCAAGAATCAGGTTAATTGGACCTCCGTAGAAAAATATGACCCCGTTTTGCGAGATTTTGCACAATGGAATTTCTCGTTTTGTATGCCGTTGGACCCGGATCATCTTTAACGCTCTAATTCTGTCTCTTTAGCATCAATAACCTGAAAAGACAACTAATTCGGGATTATTCATAATAAACAACTAATATAATCCAATTATTCCTATTCTACGGCTAACAATGGGTATATTAGAGACCTATGATTGCACTTTTAAGGTATAATCACACACCCCAACTAACCTTTTGCTAGTTCCTAGAAAAATTAAGACACGAAACATAATCTCCTCTTTCGTAGGAGTCCCGGGTGCATTTAGCATATGCACCAAGTCTTTAAACCCCTAGGTTACCCCAGTGGACGAGTGGTGTCTCGTGAGGGTTTCCAGTGATGACACCCACAAACATCGACTCATGTCATGTCAAAAAGATATAGAGATACGATAGGCATGCAATAACTCCATTCAGAAGAATTTTCGATCCCCTTAAATTATGAATCATGCAAGTTAAAGGCATAAAATATCGAAGATAGAAATCACATTGAGGTACACTATCCATAACATATACTCTATCATCCCAACACATGCAAGTGTATCCTTTACGCTTCAATTCCAAGTCTCACAAGACATACACTCATCTCAAAAATTTCGAACACACAAGGTTCTCTCGTTTGAAATGCTCGCCTTAAGAGTAAATGTATAAGATATGCGAAACAAGCAGTTTCCTTCATCAAAAATCGTTAAATCGTGAGTGTATCGACTTGGCATAGCTTCGTGAAAGAACATTCACAGTTCAAATAACAATTAGAGATTTGACATTTGAAGACTTATACAGTTTCGAGTTAATGACTCATGGAATTCCGGATATGATAGGCCATGAAGAAGAAAAGCCGCGAATGGGGAATGAAATGGAACTTTGACACGTGCATTGCGCACTACACATGATGACAATAAGGCACTCACTTCTAACTCCCACTTTACAACAATATTTAACTTTTCAACTACTTTCATCAATCAAATTTTTTATTTTTTTTTTATTTTTATTTTTTTTTACTCCATACAACTTCCACATGGTTATAAGAAATGCATCATCTTATCATTGACATACATTTCAAGATTATATGTATGCGTGTATCGAGATAAAGAAGTAAACATGAACGGCTCGAAAGAAATGAAATGGCCTTAAATTAGAATCCGGAGAAGCTCAAGTCAAAACCTCAAGAATGTATAAGATGTCAAGAACTCCACCTATTACTCAACTTGCAAATCAAAAATATCGAAGCTATTCAAGCAATGGAGGTTAAACAAAGTTCCTTGAGTAAACGTAAATCACTCTGAAAAACGATCATTAGGCTCTAAACTCACAAGGCACAATCTCCACTTTAAGGATACGCAAGCATACGAGAAATACAAAAGAAGTCACATAACATGGTAGTGTACAACGATGTAGACCCTCTCTTATGATGGATTTATGACAAAAACTTGCAATTCATCAGAACACAAAGGTGAATCAATTGTTCATCCAAACTTAGTTTAATGCATGACTCAACGTATCTCATTACAAGATTGCAATGATATGAATAGATCGACGGTTCGTCTCAAATAAACCCAACACATCCTTTAACAATTAAGACTAAAATCTATTTAGCTTCGGATTGCGAAAAGTCATAAGCTGTTAAAATAGAACCAGAAATCCGACCTATTTTGGATGAGTTCAACTCACATTGGTTGAATAGAAACCTGTCTCAAAACTCATTAAAATTATCCACAATTATACATCAAACCAAAATACTTGAAACAAAGCCATCCATCCAATTATCAAAAATTAATATCCAAAAGTCAACATCCAAAAACAGTTATGTATCCCAAACAAAACAAATACAAAACAAGAGTTTTAGACTGGACAGTAAACATCTAGACCTAAACACAACAATCTAAACTCGTAAGGATCAGTCATCCCCATCATCATCGCCTCCAGCTGGCGGCTGTCCTCTCATCATCATCGTGAACATCTCCTAGAGGATGGCAGTGTTTCTCTCAACATGGTCCTCAATATTCTTCAACCGACCACCGGTCGAAGTAATGAAGGCGTCCAACCTCTGCCCTTGCTGCTCCACAGCCACTTGCAAACTTGCAATATCAGCCCCAGACATCTGTCCCGATCCTCCTTCAACACTCGCTTTTCTCCTTAATTCTTCTACCTCTTTCTTTCTCTTCTTTTGCCCCTCCGACCGACTTAGAGTGGCATCATCTATGGGGGTATCCTGGTCTTGGGTGATGAGGTCGCGGGGAAACTTGGCTCTTGAGTCTTTAATCAGTTTAGTGAGCAAGCAAGTGAATGGAATGGACCCCTTAGGGTTAGGGTGCGTATAGGCATGGTAAAGTTGCATAAACATGTATCGAGGCAAGTCAATCGACTTCCCAGTCCCTATAGCCCAAAGCAACTGAGCCCTTGCCAAGCTCATGTCAACGGTCCTCTTCAACGGCATCAAAGAGTGGCAAGAAAACAGGAAGAGGATAAGGTACTGAGCGATCAACTTCTGCTTACTACATTGTACCTCTCCATCCCACGTTTCTCCCCTTTTTAGCAGTTCATTACAAATAATTGACAAGGGAGGGGCTCCTACATCAGGGTATTCAAAATCAGGATTCTCCACTCGCCCTAAGCCATAGTAGTGTGCAAATGTGTCAGGAGTCAGAATGATCTCCTTCCCCCGAACCCAAGATACAATCCTCTCATTCCCCTTTTCAGCTATCGGGGAAGATATATTTGCCACAAATTCGGCGCAGAGGGTCACAATACACTCCCCTTTGAAAGAAGCTAATCCTAACCAACCTCGATTAGTAAACTCCCTCTCCCAACCAAAATCGCCAAAAGCATTGAGCCTTATTTCCCGCTCTATTACTGCCCCATTCTGCACCCAAGTTTTCCTATAAGCATTCTCCGCATGCACTCCTATAAACCTCAAAGCATCGTAGCCCTCTCTGGAAGAGCCAGTTGCTTGCTTACCCTTGGCCGTGTTTATGGTCGTGGTTTTTGTTCTTGGCGTGCCCTTGGAAACCTTATCACCACCCTCCATATTCAACCAAAAATCACACACACCTGCAAAACAAGCATAACAAGACACATGACGCCTATTCACAAAAAAAATTCAAAATAATGCACATGTAGCGCAAGAAATGCTTCTAATGCTAAAAGGCTTAAAACAAGCTATCATTGTGCTTGAAATTAAACTATGAAACCTAACATGCCTTATTTAGCGCCCACCAACATCAACTTATGGCATTTGGATCCTCCAAGCATTTCACCGAACACTTGGTGTGCATGTGTTTTGGCGAGGAGAGGAAACAAAAAGGTTCAAAAGCGTGTCATCACCAATGCTCTCTATGAAGCATAGAGACCGTTTGAAATTCATTTGAATCCAATTGGTCTCTAAATTTACTCAAAAACGTCATAGAGGCATTTCATCGAACACATGGTGTGCGTGGAATTGGAGGGTGTTCCTGGGGCCTTAAACTTGATTTCAATTATCACAAATCAAGCACAACAACAACTTATTCCATTTCAATTCAAACTCCTAAAAGAAATTCAATGCAAAGCTTAGAGTTTGATATAAAATGAGATCTCAAAACTATGTATTTAGGGAAAACCAAAAACTAAAGAGAGGTTGAGGGTTTACCTTGGGTGGAATGAGAGGACAAAAGTTGTCCAAGTATAGCCTCAAGGAAGCCTTAGGTGAGATCAAAGTGCAAATGGGAGAAACTTGTTCTCTCTTGGATCTCTGCTCTCTCTCTCTCTCTCTCTCTCTTTCTCTTGAAGGAAATGAAGTGAAATGGAAACCAAAAGACTTGAAATGCCTTATTAACTGCCGACTTTTCCTACGGGCGTTCGAACGTGGCGTTCGAACGCCAGGCCAAAAATTCAAAAACTACATTTTCAAGCCTTCTGGACGTTCGAACGGGCGTTTGAACGCCAGGCCAAATTTTTTTTTTTTTTTTTTTTTTTGTACCTACATAGCTTATCTAAAATATCAAAAATCTACCTAATAAAGAGCTCGAAACAAGTTCGCCCACCCCCCAACTAAAGGATTGCATTGTCCTCAAAGCAACAAAATAAGGTAAGATCAAGGGACAAAAATCGGGAGGGCGGGAACAAAACATGGATGGACAAAAATTATGGACCAAAAACATGGCAGATGTTCATACCATGATAGGAGGATCAACAAGATCCACACACTCAATCTCTCCACAGAAAGACTCAAAATAGGGCTTTAGCCTTTGCCCATTGACTTTAAACCTATTCCCATTGTTTGGATTCTCAATTCCTATAGCGCCATGAGGTGAGACTTCTTGCACTATAAAAGGTCCAGACCATCGACTTTGAAGCTTACCCGGGAATAAATGCAATCGGGAATTGTATAAAAGGACCTTTTGACCAACTTCAAAAGATTTTCGAAGGATGCGTTGGTCATGTAGCAATTTCATCTTTTCCTTGGATATTTTTGAATTCTCATAGGCATCATTCCGGATTTCATCAAGTTCATTTAACTGCAATTTTCGAAGTGAGCCCGCCTCATCGAGATTCTCATTGAATTGACGGATGGCCCAATAGGCTTTGTGTTCTATTTCCACCGGAAGGTGGCACGCCTTTCCATACACAAGCCTATAAGGAGAAGACCCTAAAATGGTCTTGTAAGCAGTCCTATACGCCCACAAAGCGTCCACCAACCTCAAGGACCAATCCTTTCGGTTAGGATTTACAGTTTTTTCTAAGACTTGCTTGATCTCTCGGTTTGCTAACTCTACCTGGCCTTGGGTTTGAGGGTGATAGGCTGTGCCAACCTTGTGAATCACCCCATATTTTCTCATTAACAGACCTACAGATTTATTACAGAAATGGGAGCCTCCATCACTGATTATGGCTCGCGGCATACCAAACCTTGCAAAGATATATTCTTTCAAGAACTTGACCACAACAGCATGATCATTGGTACGAGTCGGTATGGCTTCCACCCACTTAGACACGTAGTCTATGGCCACTAGGATGAAGTGTATCCCATGAAAATATGGACATAGGCCTCAATGAATTGAACCACATCTTGGCCTTGTCCTTAAGAGTGAATGGAAACAATTTTAAGAGCAAAATCTTCCGAGGGCATGCGTTATCTTGGAAAAGAGAGCATGCAACCTCAAAATCTAAGATATGAGTGTATGGCTGTTCTGAGTCTAAGCCATGAAACTGAGGCATGGCTTGTAGCATTCCCGGTTTAAGATTGAGTGTGGCGTGATGTGCGGGAATTACTATGGCAGATGTGGGTATTTGCCTAAGAGGGTTCATGTAATCCCTCATGGTACGGATTTGGGCTTCTACTTCCCCAACGTTACTCCCCCCTTCATTCCCATTGTTCTCGTTTTCTGGGAGAGGTCCCGGTAAATCATTAAGGTTTGCCATGGGTATGGGTCCTAAGTCAACCACTAAGGGGAAATGAGGTAAGTTGGTTGGAGTCCTACGAGGAGGTAATAGAGTTAAAGAGCCGGGTGGAAGGTTCCGCAAAGGATCAATTCTGACAAGACTCTGTGTGTGATCTCTAAGAAAATAGGTCATACAAATGCAATGCACACATAAATCAAATACAGTCCTTCCGAACCTCCAATCTCCACAGTTATATCAATTTCGTTGCCAACAAAAATATTTAAAAGCAACCCATCCAATCCTCCAATCTCCACATACAAGGCAAAACCACCAATAAGCAATTAGCAAATAGCCTAGCCGCCTCTAGTTCCGCCTCTAGTTCCGCCTCCTATCTACAATATGGCTAGACCCCTAAAAAGTTAAAAACAAATAAAATCCTAATATGCTAACACAAAAAGGATGGAACGAAGTTACCAATGGCCTTAGCCGACGATTCCTCCGCTATTGTAGGTTGATGGTGAAGCAATCCGCTAAAATTTGTATTGACTGAGGTTCGTGTTCAAGCACGCCTCTTGCAATTACTTGTGCTAAGCAAAGCTCCCCGGCAACGGCGCCAAAACTTGAACTCGCGCCAACCGTGTACGCTTGAAAATGATCCCAAGTGAAGGCCGACGGAGTAGTATAACTCAGAGTACGAGGTCGAACCACAAGGAGCGATGTGCACAAGACCGTAAGAACTATCGCACGCCTCTCGATCGCTTACAAAGTCCTCACTGACTGCTTCTAAAATGAAAATGAAAAATTTGTTTGTTTTGGGGAAATGGTTTGGTTTTCGAAGTAAATGACTTTAACTAAATTTAGTTGAAAATTAATGAGTAAAGTCTCGGGATTGATCGTTCTAACCAATTTCGGGTCTCAGAATTCCAAGGGTGAGAAGTTTATAACTCAAATCTGTCGACTACGTTTCGAGTCTCGGATTCGGAAGATTTAATGATTAAAATCAAGTGTTCCTTTGAAACTTCAAGTTCTAGATTAAAACCGTTTGTTTGATTCAAAGATAAATACCATTGATCCGTGCAGCGGATATACTGAGTATAGACTCATGCATAAACGTTACCAAATATAGTAAACATCCAAGTTTACGAAGATTTCTAGACCAAAGAAGTAAAGGAACAATAAAATCTAAATATTTGACCTTGAAAACTAATATCTAACTTCCCTTGTTCATCCAAGACATTCATTCAGTCTTTACAATCAATCCCAAGATTTGAAAAGTTAGCTACTCATCTCTATTTATGAAAAAGAAATAAAATTACTTGAAATCAACCGACTAATATTGAAATTACACTAAGAAGCAAAAGCAATTTTGAATTTAAAACAAGGGAATGTAAAACTTTGGTATTTCAATGAAAATCTAAGTGATTACAACAAGAATTGAAAGCAAACTTACATAAATCCAAGCTATTCTAGATGAAAAGCGTCAAAAACCCTAATTAGTCGCCGCCTCTAAGCTCTAAAATATCTCTGATGTCCTTAAAATTACAATAAATGATTGTATTTATAGGTTTAAGATCGAAACCCTAGAGATTTGCCCAAATTTGGCCCAGGCGTTCGACCGTCAAAACGGGCGTTCGAACGCCAGGCCAAATCTTCCTCAACTTCAACTGCAATTTTTTGACCATCTTCAAGCTCGATTCAGCCAACAGATATTAGACCAAAGTTGTAGATCTTGAAGGCCTCTTTCGAATGGTACAAAAATCAGCTCAATCAGACTTTGGAGTCAAAAGTTATGGCCAAAATACCAAAACAGGTTTCAGCAGAATTCCAGATTTTGCCTTGGCGTTCGAACGTCAAAACGGGCGTTCGAACGCCAGGCCAAAATTTGGAATTCTTACCTCTGGACGTTCGAACGCGTAATAGAGGCGTTTGAACCCCAGATTTTTCCTATTTTCCTATTTTCTTGATTTTGAGGCCCTTCGGAGCTAAAATAATCGATGCCCGTTAGACTCAAACATTTGTAACTTGACGAGATCTTTCCAATGGCGCAAGAATCAGGTTAATTGGACCTCCGTAGAAAAATATGACCCCGTTTTGCGAGATTTTGCACAATGGAATTTCTCGTTTCGTATGCCGGCGGACCCAGATCATCTTTAACGCTCTAATTCTGTCTCTTTAGCATCAATAACCTGAAAAGACAACTAATTCGGGATTATTCATAATATACAACTAATATAATGCAATTATTCATATTCTGCGGCTAACAATGGGTATATTAGAGACCTATGATTGCATTTTTAAGGTACAATCAACACCTTAGGAGAGGCCCTAAAAAAGATCTCTTATACAAGATTTCGTGGAGAATGCAAAACTTTGTGAACCTGTATTGGATCCAGTGAGCTTGGAGTTTGTCCGATGGTAACGTTTCATTTTGGAGATATGCGATAATGTCGTCCATCCATGTCGGGCAAGTTTCTACTTGAAAAACTTATTTGGTGACCTCAATACTTGGATTTGCTAAGAATTCTAGAGGTATACTTCTGTCTGAGATGAAATCAAAGGCTAAGGAGAGGTTAGCCAGAGCATCAGCCTTCTTGTTCTCTTCTTTGGAGATTTGGCAAATTCTGAAATCTCTATTTTTTTTAGATATGGTTTTTACCTCATCTAAATAGGCCACCATCCTAGTATCTTTGGCGAGGTAATCTCCTTAGACTTGATTTACTATTAGTTATGAATCACTGAAGGCATCTAGGGAATCTACACCCATTTCTGTTTTAACTCATAGTCAGGCAAGAAGTGCTTCATACTCGGCTTTGTTGTTGGTAGCTTTGAATCCTATACAGATGGCGTATTCCATCTTCTCACCTGAAGGAGTTTGGAGAATCAGACCTGTGCCACACCCGTGTTAATTTGATGATCTGTCAACGAACAGTTTCCATCTAGCAAGATCTTTGTCGGAATTAGGCTGATCTAGAGTTTTTACCTCGGGTAGGCCTTTCTCAAGCTTCAAGGCAATTTCATATGTGAATTTAGCCATAAATCAGCCAAGGCCAGACCCTTGATCGCCATTCTCGGTCTGTAGTCAATATGGAATTTGATCAGTTCAATGGACCATTTGAAGAGCCTCCCAAAGGTGTCAGGTAGCTGGAGAATTTGCTTCAAGGGTTGATCAGTCAACACAGCAATAAGATGTGCTTGGAAATAATGGTGAAGCTCTCTGGCAGCGATAAGGAGAGCATAGGAAAGCTTCTCGATTTTCAAGTATCTAGTCTCAACTCCCATGAGAACTTTACTAACATAATATACCAATTTATGAATTATGTTTTCTTCCTGGATCAACATTGCACTTACTTCTGTTGGCAAGACAGACTGGTATACGAGAAGTTCCTTGCTTGTAATTGGGACTGAAAGAAGGGGAGGCGAGCTGAGATAATCCTTCAATTGTCAAAATGCTGCTTCAGATTCCTTATTCCATTGGAAAGTTTAATTTTTTCTCAGGATCTTGAAGAACGGGAGGCATTTGTCAGTTGACTTAGAGACGAATCTGTTAAGGGCGGCTACTCTCCCAGTCAATTGTTGCACCTCATGGACGTTCCTTGCGCGAGTTCATGGACAACAGGGCATGAATCTAATTCTGATTGGCCCCGATCCCTTGCTTGGTTACCAAAAATCCAAGGAATCATTTGGTGCTTCTGTAGGACGCCAAATGCTCTTCTAGATGAGCAATGTGATCTGCAGCCTTAATGCTTTTGACGAGTATGTCATTTATGTATACTTCTATAGTCTTTCGGATCAGCTCTCTAAATATTTTGTTCACCAGTTTTGGGTACGTTATCCCTACATTTTTTAATCCAAAACTTTGTAACAGTATAGCCCCCTTTCAGTAATAAAGGATGTTTTCTCTATGTCAGGCGAATGCCTTTTGATTTGGTGATATCCTGAGAAGGCGTCCATAAAATTGAGAAGTTCATGTTTGGAGGTGGCATTAACTATCAGGTCAATCTTTGACAAAAAAAAATTATCTTTTTGACACGCTTTGTTGAGGTCGGTGAAGTCAACACATACTCTCCACTACCTCTTTTTTTTTAGGCAACGACAATGTTGTTGAGCCAATCCGAGTAGTAAGATTCTCTGATGAAATTGGCCTTGATTAGCTTAGCCACTTCTTCTTCTATGATTTTTAGTTGTTTAGGGGCGAACTTCCTTCTTTTTTGGCAAACTAGAGGATATTCAGGATTGGTAAATAATCTGTGAGTAGAGACCTGAGTATTTATTCCTTGGATGTCGCCCTGTGACCATGCAAAGACATCATAATTCTTCTTCACAAATTCCACTAAACAATACGTAGTTCTTCAGTTAACTCTATCCCAACCAAAATGTGGCTATCTGGATGGTTTGGGTGGATAGAAGCTGGAGTAACAACATTGTCTGGCTACTTTCTGGTCGCCCTTCACCTCCCCTATTCCTGTTAGGGTTGGAAATTTCATCTTTAAGTGATAGGTTGAGGTGATGGCCTTGGTTCCTCCTAAAGTTGGGCGACCCAGGATTGCATTGTAGAGCGAAGGACAATCTACCACAATGAAGTCTTGCCCAACGGTAATTTGGTGAGGCTCTTTACCCAAAGTTACTGGCAACTTGATCCATCCAAGTGGATGGGTGGTGTTTCCTCCAAATCTGACCAGAGGGGTGTTGAAAGGGGGGAGCTTATCCAACCCAATCTTCATTTCGTCAAATGTCTGGATGAACAAAATATCTGCTGAACTCTCATTGTCAACCAATATCCTTTGTACATTGAAATTGGCATTGACAACAGAGATGACCAAGGCATCATTGGTAAAGGTAATGGGCAAGTGGGCTACAACTATAGGTGAGGAAAGGTTATAAACTTTTTCCTCTACTCAACCACAAGCGTTTCTGGCGTGTCTCATTTGAGAAGAGTTTGAGCATCCCCCCCAATCCGAAACCTCCATGGATCACCTGTATGTCTCCTATGATCGGCCTATTGTCACCATACCTCCTACTAAGTGAGTCAGCAGGCGGGTGATCTGTAACATATTTTCTTAGATACCCCTTCTTGATAAGGTTGTCTATCTATTCCTTCAACTAAAAGCAATCCTCGGTGTTATGTCCATGGTCTCAGTGGAACTTATAGTACTTGTTTTTGTTTCTCTTTCGTGGATCAGTTTTGATTTTTTTCTAGGTCACTTGACGAATTTCTCGTGCATAATTTCCATAAGTACCTGAGTGATAGGAGCGTTGAGGGGGGGAAGTGTCAATTCTGGGCAGTGAGGGGTGTACGGGGACGCTTGTCATTGTTTCGTAGTCTCGAATCCCGATCTAGCCTCTTGTTCCTCGCCTCGTCTCGGTAGTCCGCTCGCATGGTGTTGGGTTTCTTCCTCTTATCATCCCTTCCTCGCCTCCTTCGTTTGGCCTCAACCAACTCCTCCACAATAATATATTTGTCAGCTTTTTCTTGGAAAGTTGACAAGATTTCTGGGACGTTCTTTGAGAGGGAATCAAATAATGGGCCCGGACGTAATCCCTCCATCATCGCCATGATTACCACATTGTCATTAAGGTCCTCTACCTCCAAGATAGCCTGGTTGAACCACTTTACATAATTCTTTAAACTCTTGATCTCTTTTTGGTGGATGGTGAAGAGGTTAGAGGCATTCTTATGTCTGACTCGGCAACTCATAAAGTTAACGATGAAAAGCCTGTTAAAGTCATCAAATGAATCAATGGTTCCGGGAGATAGTTATCTGAACCATGATCTCGCTGGCCCCTTTAATGTTGTAGAGAAGGCCTTGCACATTATCTCGTCAGAATATACCTGGAGTAACATCAAGCTTTTTACGAATCCAGATGGTCCATAGGATTTGTCTTCCCTTTGTAGACCCCGAGCTGGGTAGGTAGCTTGAACCTGGAGGAAACCCTGACTCTCATTACCTCTCTTGTAAACGGTGGCTCAGTTTGCTTGATCAAAGCATCCATAGTTACTGGAGTTCCCGCCCCAGTATTGATGGCGTCAAGATGAGCGTCCAGATCTTTCATTTTTTGTGAAGTGGAGTTGTCTCGGTGCTTGGGTGCTTGGTCATCTCGGCGAGGCGACCTTCCTCTTCGCCTGATTTACTCGTCTTCGATTTTAGGGGTTAGGCTGGATGATCGGGATCTAATGAGGAGGAATTTTTTTTTCACGTCAGGGACTAGGACTTGGCGATCGATGTCGCCTATTTCGTGCTCGGCCAGTACTACGGTTGTTCTGTGAATCATTGTCGCACGATCGGCGAAATTGTTGGATATCCAGAATGAGAGGTGCGACAGGAGGTGGTGGATTGGCGAGATACTGTATTAAGCGGGTGTTATTCTCGTTCATGATTCTCATCTATTCGGCCATACCATGTATCTCACGGTGGAACCCCTCTAGATACGGAGCTTGGCTGGTATTGGCCAATGGATGAGCTTTATAATCTAAAGGGGGGTTACTGGCACTTGGTCTAGATATCAAACAGTTATGCAGGTGCATAGAAAATTGAGAACTATCATTCTTATAGATGGCACCAAACTATTGTGGTAAAAATATGGGGCGAGCAATCCAACAGTCAATATTGCTCTTATACCTCAGCCCTGAACTTCGGCACGACTCGAGCGACTTGCGTAGCAATGAACAAATGTTACCGGTGGGGGTGAGGCCGCTCAAAATCCCTTCGGCGTGCAAATCAGACCAAGGCAAATAAAAAGCTAAGTAATGAACAAGTAGAGCTATCAATGTGCAATAAATAAATCGTACCTCATAATGATGGGGGGAGCGGCCTTTATATAGATGGAGAATGATAAGCCGTGTCAGTGGATCACAACGGGATCCTCAAAAGAATAAGTATGGGAGGATATCTCAAACATATCGGAAATAAAATAGTAAGTTGCCAATTGGAGAGCAGTCTGCAATTGTAGGAGCTGTGAGGGAGAGTTTCTTTGTCGAGGTGGAATCCTTATGGAGGCGAAATCTGACCAGGCGGCGAAGTGAACAAGGAGGACTCGAGTAGGCAGAGTTTGTGGAGGTAGAGCCTTCCTAGAGATGGTCTCTAGTCTAACGACGTGAATGTCCTCGCCCCATGGCGAGCTAGAGATGATTCAGTTCCTATCCGGGAGAAGTGGTTGATTGGCGGCGATAAAAATAAGGGGCGACCATAAATATATTATGGTCAAGGAGACATGCTCGGCTTATTATAAATAAGGGGTTACTTTACCCACATTATATCCATTTGATATTTTTACCGCTGTTGGAAAACTTTGATTGGGGGCCCGAATTACAGTTGGGATAGTGATTTGGTGTCAATGTTCGACATGCTGTAAAATATATCATTCTGAATTCGTTATTTTGACAAACGATTTGTAAAAAAATGTAACTTATCACCCTAAACAATACCCTAACCCTAACAGTAACCCTATTGTTACTGCATCACTGATTCACTCAAAAACTGCATGTCACACCTCGAATCTCAAACCATTGACCCTGTGCGCAAACTAAACAAATTAATCCATTCCTCGAATGCCAAGCACTAAAAATAACCATTAAAGTCTACAAACAGAGAAAAGTAATTCTCGATAAAATAAAATTTTCATATCCAAAGGGTTCTAATGTCCAATAAGTTCAATCAGCAATTTGATAATTGAACAGTTCAACATTTCAATGTGCCCAAACTCAAGTATTTGCGACTATAGCCATTTTAGCCCATGGAAAGGCCCCGAACCACACATAGGCAGGTGGTAAACCCCAGAAGAAAATAGTTTATGTGCCAATATTTAACCCCCATTGGCGAGGGTCCAGATCATAGTCAAACTAGAACTATGCTTCATAAAATGAGAATATTCCAGTAACAATAAAACATATATTTGATCATTTATAAACGGGTTTCGAAAAAGAGCAATGTTCTTTTCATACCTGATTCGTACTTTCATAAAAAATAAGTAACGGAAGTTATACACATTAATTTTTAAAAATTTCAAATTTCTTAAAATACCAGAAGTGGTAGAAGGTCACTTGCCATATCCTTAATCACGGGATTTGTACTATAATTGCGGATTGTTCTCCAAATGGTATCTCTCTATTTTATCTCCGATATTCACGGGATATCCTTCCATATTTATCTATCCGAGGTTCTCGCCGTGATCTTCTCACACAACTTTCCATTCCCCATCTATAAAAAGGCCGCTCTCTCCCATCACAAAGAGGTACATCTGAATTCTGATTTTCACTCCAATATTGTTGGTGCTCTCCTTTATTTAACATTTATTCATCTTGGTCTGATTCACATGCCGAAGGGGTTTTGAGCGGCCTTACCCCGGTAGGTAACATTTGTTTTCTTGCGCAGGTCACTGAGGTCAAATACCAAGCTTAAAGAGCAATTCCGATTGTGGGTTGCTTGTCTCTAAATTTCTACCACAACAGTTTGGCGCCATCTGTGGAAACGATAGTTCTCAATTTTTTATGCACCTGCACAGCCATTTGCTACCTAGACTAAGCACCAATAGCCCTTTTGATAATAGAGCTCATTCAATGGCAACACCAGCTAAGCTCCAAACCTAGAAGGCATCCACCGTGAGATGCTTAGTATTGTCGAACTAATAAGGATCATGAACGAGAACACCGCCCGCCTGATACAAACAACCTGCCACAAACAACCCGCCACCTCCTTCTACACCAGAAGTTAGTCGATATCATCGTTCTCGTCGATCAAGTAACCGTGAATCTCAGAGTCTCCAAAGCACTAGTCAGGCCCAAAATCACTGACCTCGGTCACCAAGCATACGATCTAGGCAAAAAAGAAGCCCTGCTTTGTCTAAATTTGAATCGTCTAACCAGACTCATGAAGTAGAGGGCAAGGAGACTAAGAGAAGAGGAAGGTCACCTCGCTGTACCCAGGCGCTAAGACGAGTCCATTACTCAAAGGATCAGAGACCTGGATGCCAAGATTGATGCCATTAACACAGGGACAAATGCCACAGTTACTGTAGATACCCTAATATTGTAGAGTGAGCCGCTATTCATAGAAAGGGTGATGAGGACCAAGGTATCCTCCAAGTTTAAACTACCATACCAGCTTGGGGTGTATGAAGGGAAAAAAAATCCTATGGACCACCTGGATTCGTATAAGAACCTGATGTTGGTCCAGGGATATTTAGACGAGGTAATGTGCAAAGCCTTCTCAGCCACCTTAAAAGGTTTAGTGAGGTCGTCATTCATAAAGCTATCTCCAGGGACCATTAACTTGTTTGGCGACCTGAGTAGGCTTTTGTTGTTAATTTCATGAGCTGCCGGGGCTAGTAGAAGAATGCCTCCCACCTCTTCACAATTCACCAAAAGGAGAGTGAGAACTTGAAAGACTACGTGAAATAGTTCAACTAAGTCATTTTAGAAGTAGAAAACCCAAGTGATAAAGTGGTGATCATGGCCATGATGGAAGGACTTGGCCTAAGCCCGCTTTTTGACTCCCTTTCCAGAGCAAAGCTGACAAGTATATTGCTGCAAAGGAGTTAGTCGAGGCCAAGCGAATGAGGAAAGGTAGGGGCGATCATAAAAGGAAGGAGCCTGATACCAAGCGATCTGATTATAGGGACGAGGTGAAGAGTAAGAGATCAGACCGAGACTCAAGGAGGAGAAATAATGACAGGCATCCTCGCACTCCACCTCGTCAATGCTCCCATCTCCCAGGTACTCACGGAGATCAAACATAAAGAATTCATCAAGTGGTCTGGAAAAATAAAGATTAACCCCAATTGAAGGAACAAGAACAAGTATTGTGAGTTTCACAAGGACCACGGGAACAACACTAAAGATTGTTTCCAGTTGAAAGAACAAATAGCCGATCTGATCGAAAGAGGGTATCTAAGAAAAGATATTGTTGATTGGTCGAGGCCCGACTCGCAGGATAGGAGGTTTAGAGATAACAGACCTACAGCGGGAGATATCCAAGTGATCCGTGGAGGATTTGGATCTAGAGGATGTTTAAGCTCGTCCCAAAAGAGACACGCCAAGAGTGCTAGTTGGCGAGCTGAAAAGGAAGTTTACAATCTCTAGTTGGCGAGCTGAAAAGGAACTCACTAGCCAATCACCTTCACCAACGACGACTTGAGATGCTTGCAGCTGCCCCACGATGATGCCCTAGTCATTTCCACTACCATTGCCAATTTCAACGTGCATAGGATCTTGATAGACAATGGGAGCTCTGCGGACATCTTATTCATTTTGGCATTTGACAAGATGAAGATTGGGCGAGATAAGCTCCGTCCATTTCATTCCCCACTGGTCAAATTTGGAAGAGACCTGACGCACCCTCTCAGGTGGATCAAGTTATTAATGACCTTAGGGACATAACCCCACCAGACCACTGTATGGCGGACTTCATTGTGGTGGATTGCCCTTCGCCCTATAATGCGATCCTAGGTCACCCAACATTGGGAGGAATCAAGGCCATCACTTCAACTTACCACCTGATGATGAAGTTTTCCACTTTAACAATGGTAGGCGAGGTGAGGGGCAACCAAAAAGTTTCCAGACAGTGCTTCATTACAACAATGAGGGTTGAATCTCTTACAAAACCAAGGGCTTAATAGCAATTATAGATTGACAATGCCGAGATGGAGGCATTGAAAGATGAGATAGAAAAGATTACCCTTGCTAATCCTAGAGAGATAGAGAACACCAAGCCTCTGGAAAAAGTTGCTCCAATCTCCATACATCGCCCCAAAGAAAGGGGGAAGTGAAAAGTATGTGTTGACTTTACCAACCTCAACAAGGGTTGCCTAAAAGATAACTTTTCACTGCCCAAAATTGATTTGATTGTTGATGCAACCTCTAAGCATGAACTACTTAACTTTATGGACGCCTTCTCAGGATATCACCAAATCAAGATGCATCCACCAGATGTGGAGAAGACTTCTTTTATCAAGGAAAGAGGGTTATATTGCTACAAAGTCATGTCTTTTGAATTGAGAAACGCTGGGGTGATGTACCAAAGATTGGTAAATAAGATGTTCAAGGAGATGATTGGGAAAACAATAGAAGTATACATAGATGACATGCTCGTCAAGGGCCTAAAGGTTTTTGATCACATCGCCTATCTAGAGGAAGCATTTGGCATCCTGAGGAAGCACCGAATGATGCTAAAACCTTCCAAATGCATCTTGGGTGTATCCTCGAGAAAATTCCTTGGCTTCTTGGTAACCAAGCGTGAGATTGAGGAAAATCCTAATCAGATCCAAGCATTACTTGCAATTAGTTTGCCTTGAATCATTGATAAAGTGCAGCAATTGACTGGGCAAATAGTCGCTCTTAATAGATTCATCTCCAAATTAGTTGACAAATGTTTACAACTCTTCAAAATTCTGAGAAAGAATAAAGCTTTCCAATGGACAGACAAAATCTGAGGTAGCGCTCCAACAACTGAAGAAGTATCTTAGGTCACCACCCTTGTTAACGGTTTCAATTGAAAGCGAGGAGCTCATTATATACCTGTCTGTCTCGCTAACAGCAGTAAGTGCAGTGCTTATCCGAGAAGAGGATAAAATTTAGAAACTAATGTACTATGTTAGCAAAGTCCTTATGGGAGCCAAGATAAGGTACCTAAAAATTAAAAAAAATCACCTATGCACTTTTAATCTTCGCCAGGAAACTTCGCCACTATTTTCAGGCACACCCTATTATTGTATTGACTGACCAGCCTTTGAAACACATCCTTCGGCGACCTGACACCTTGGGGAGACTCCTCAAGTGGTCTATCGAGCTAAGTGAGTTCCACATTGACTATAAATCAAGGATGGCAATTGGATGATTTTGTAGCTGAATTTAAACATGATGTTGCTCCGAAACCAGAAGTAACTTTTCCCGAGGTGGAAGCTCTGAAAGAGCACAACCCAAATGAGAACTTTGCCAAATGGAAACTTTTTGTAGATGGATCGTCCAACTAGCACGGTTATGGAGCAGGACTTATTCTTCAAACTCTATTAGGCAAGTAAATGGAATAAGTCATTCGCATTGGATCCAAAGCCACCAACAACGAGGCTGAATATGATGCTCTCATTGCCGGACTAAGAGTTGTGACGGAATTGGGAGTAGAATCTTTGGACGCCTTCTGCGACTCCCAACTTGTGGTAAATCAAGTCCAAAGGGACTATCTCACCCAAGATCTCTACATGGTGGCCTATCTAGATGAGATGAAAAACATGTCCATGAAGATCAAAGACTTCAAAAGTTGCCAAATCCCTAAAGAGGAAAACAAGAAAGCTAATGCTCTGGCTAACTTCGCCTTAGCCTTTGATTTTATCTTGGACAGGAGTATACCTCTAGAATTCTTGCCAAACCCAAGTGTTGAGGTCGCCAAAACCGTCTATCAAGCAAAAGCTAGTCCAACATGGATGGATGACATTATTGCGTACCTCTGAAACAAAACTTTGCCTTTAGACAAACTCTAAGCTCGCCGAATCCAACACCGTTCTACCAGATTTTGCCTTCTTCATGAAATTTTGTACAAAAGGTCCCTCTTAGGACCACTTCTAAGGTGCCTCCGATCAGAAGAAGTAGAGTATGTACTTAAAGAAATCCATGAAGGTATCTGCGGAAATCACTATAGGGTGAGGTCACTAGTTAGGAAAGTTGTTCACCAAGGATATTTTTGGCCTCAAATAGAGCAAGACGCAATAGTTTTTACCAAGAAATGTGACAAGTGCCAGAAATTTGCTCCAGTAAGTCAACTCCCTCATACCGAGATGGTGCCAATGACTAGCCCATGGCCATTTGCTCAATGGGGTATAAATATACTCAGGACGTTACCTCAAGCTCCATTGCAGAGGAAGTTCTTGATTGTCGCCATAGACTATTTCACAAGAGCAAATGGGTAAAAGACCTACCGAGCATACTCTGGGCATACCATACAACGAGCAAAATCCCTACGAGCGAGACATCATTTTCTATGGTATAAGGAACATAATCAGTTATACCGATGGAAATAAGAATGTCGAGCTTTAGAATCTCAAATTTCGACAAGCAGAACAATGAAACTAAGTTGAGGCTTAACCTTGATCTCCTTGATGAAAAGATGGAGCGAGCTGAGGTACACCAAGCATCCTACAAGTATCAGGTCGCCAAGTACTACAACCAGAGAGTCAAACACATATCTTTCCTACTTGGTGACCTAGTCTTGAGGAAGGTTACTTTATCTACAAAAAAACTCAACGTCGGGAAGCTAGGTCTTACATGGGAAGGCCCCTATAAAGTTGTCAAAGTTTTCAAGCCGGGAACCCATTGGCTAGAAGACATGAGTGGAAAGGCACTACCTCACCCCTGGAACGCCAAGCATTTTAAGAAGTATTACCAGCAATCTTGTTGGTCACCATGAGAAAAAGATCTCCTATACTTGTGGTGTCGCCATAATCCAATGATGTCGCCAAACTTCATGTGGATATAATTGCCCAAAGATCACCATAGTTTTGATTTTGCCAAAATCTCCATATGTGCACGATTTTAATCGCCAAACTCTTTGATATGATCGCCAATTTCTATATAATAAAATCTCTTCAGTTTTATCGCCAATATCCATAAGTGAGTTATGTCGCCAGTTTCAAAATTTTTGATGCGTCAGCTATGTTATCACCAATATCAAGATTGCCTATTCATTGAGAAAATGATAAGGCATCTTGATCTCTATTTTTTTTATCGCCAATATTTAGTTCACCAGTTTTGTACTGCCAATATCAAAGTATCTCATTTATTAAGAAAAGACAAGGCATCTTGATCGCCAGATGACTGAATAGCTTGATTACTTATATCACGGTGAGGTTTATTGTTTGCCCAAATTAAAGCAATAGAAATCGACCTTGATCGCCTATTAATCAAGCTCACCAAGTTAATTTAATCGCCATTATTAAGTTTGAAATTAGTCGTATTAAGGTGAATGGACTCAATATATTCACACAATAGTTGAACTCGCCAGTTTCTCCAATCAACAAGAACATCTTGATTTTAATGTCGCTTGTTTCTCCACGGTTATCGCTTAAGTCAAAGTCGCCAAGCATTTTTGTTCACCAAAGCAGTTTAAATTCGCCAAGTTTGTCTCGTCAGCTTCTTAAGTCTAACTTCACCAATATAAGCAAAAAATATGCTATGAAGTAAAAGAGGCAAACAAAAAGAAGTAAAAGAAGTAAATTGAGAAACATGAAAGAAGTTCTTCTCATTCATTGAAAGGAGGAGGTTATAGTTTGCCATTACAGGAAAAAGAGGAAAAAATACAAGTGACTAAGGAGAGAAGGGGTTGCCATTCAAATCGCCATCTTTTTTCTACTCCTTTTACTTTTTCCTCTCTTCCCCTTCCCTCTCCTATTTCTTCTCTTCTCGTTTTCCTCCTTCTTCAGCAAGTCTTAATCAATGCCCATGCCTTCTAGGTCTATGCCAAGGTTAGAATGATGGCGACGAAGCTGCTATTTGCAGAAGTCAAATCCCTCTCCAAAATATGTAGAGGCTATCATTTCGACAGCTTCCTAAAAATCATTTGAGGATTTGAACTCCTTAACAGCCAGCTTCTAAGAACGAGCATCTCTATCCCTCCATTCCGTAACCAACATCTCCAACTTTGCCAATATGTCCGCGGTAGCATCCCGTTCATCTTTTGCCTTGGCCAGCTCTTCGGCAACTTGTCGATTCTGAACTTTGAGCTCGAACATCTGTCCCTCCAGGTCGCCAACAAACTTCTAGCCTCGAGTCATCTCGCCCTTAAGCGATGCCGCCCAACCTTGCTAAAGGGTTATCTCGTCCCTCATTTCCTGACCACGATCGGCAAGGGAGGACCCAACCATAACTGCCTCAAAAAAGTTACCAAGTATTTAAAGTCGCTTTGAAAATGATGAAAACATAAAGGACATAAATTCGAGATTACCTGGCCAAGGACATGGAAAAGCTTGGAAACCACTCAATAAAATTCTAGTTTTTCCACCTCCTCCTTGCCAAAGGGGAGAATTGCAGCCTCAAGAACTTTTTATACCATGGCAGCAGTCCTCAGCATAGTGACTTTGGGCCTTAGGGCGGCAACCATGACAGTCATAGATATACTGGTCGCCTCGACTAAGGGCGTCCTGAACCTCCACATCGTTGTCTTTTTGGTCAGTAGTGGCAACATGGTCTCCTTATCCTTGGACTCGAAAGTCGGTTTGCCCTTTGTGGCGGGCATGATGTCAATCGTCTCACCCCGGGGGCATTTCTCGCCAATGATTATTCCTTTCACGGCTAAAGTTGACGTCGCCACCGAGCTCGCTCCCTTGGATCCCCCAGCCATTTGGTCGAGCTTCTTCAGACTAATTCTTTTCTACATGATTGCAAAAAGGAAAATCAACATCAGTAAAAGGAAGACATAAAACACTTGGAAAAGAATGGAGACAGTACCATCCGATTTGAGCTCGGGGGGTAACCTCGGTTCTGATCGACTTTCTGAGCTTGAGCTCGAGCTGCATGGTTCCCAACTCAGTATAGAGGGTCAAATTTTTGCCTCGAGGATTGACAGTAGTAACTGGTCAGGAAGGCGAGGTAAAACTCTCCTCTCCCTTCGCCTAATGGTTCTTATATACTCCACCGAACTACCTCCAGAGTGGTCACCTCGGCGAGGTTCATCTCAAAAATGGTGAGACTCACCCTCATCACCCAAAATTGGAGTTGCCTTGCCTGTCGGTGTGCCCTCGTCATTCTTCCCTTCATTGGATGCCATTGAGTTAGAACCAAGCTTGAAGCACCTACGAAAAGCCTTGGACTCGAGAACCTCTTTAATAGTGAAGAAGTTCCCTCTAATATAGTAGCTAGGATCTTGTCGATATTCTCCTAGTCACAATAGAAAAGCTATACTTGTCAATTAAAAGAACAACTTCATAGAGAAAAACTGACTTGGGATTCCCCACGACCTTGCGACCCTTGGAACTCTGGCATCCTCAGATGTCCCCGAGGGAAACTCCTAGTTGTCTCCTGAGATGAAAAAGAATTTTTTTCCATCCCTTAACGTTGCTAGGATATACTCTGAATAAACTCTTCCTCGACCTCGCCTTAAAGTACAACCAACCAGAATTTGGCTTTGGGTTTTTATTCAGAGCAAACAAGCTCCTAAACTCATTGAGGGAAAAGGACAATTTGTGTGCTCTCCAGACAACGAATGTGCAGACGAGGTTTCGCTAGGCATTGGGAACGAGTTGGGCGGGACAAATATTGTAAAAATAGAGAATTCTCCTACTAACAGGATGTATTGGCGGTGAAGGTCGGCGTGGAAGGCAGCCTCAGAAAAAGCCACCTCGCCCGGACAAGTGGAAGCTATAGTCTTATCCTCCTCAGGTAGCTTGATTTGGACACTCGAGGGGAAGGAGTAAGACTCTCTAATGAAATCCAGCTCGTCCTAAGTCATTACGTTAGTCCCCCTCTCAATTGGAGGGTGAGGAGCAATAGAAGGACTAACCTCGGGGCGAGGGGGGGGGGAGATTTTCTAGAGGTGAAAAAGAAAGTTGATTTACCTCGTCAGTCATATATGATTTTTCTCCTAAGTGTTTAGATATCCAAGAAGGCAAGTAATTTCCTAAATTCTCTAAATCTCCTACTTCGGCTCTATGGGACATACACTACAAAAACAAAAGTAGAAAACAAAGTGAGTAGTTGGTACTTACTGAGTTAAGGACGAGGAGACAGACATGGGATGACGAGGGTGAGGCTTACGTTGGAGCAAAAGCAACACTTCATTATCAAAAGCAACAACAAGGTGCATTGTGTGGTGGAGCCCCCTATTTATAAGAAGCACCAAGGGCTGAGATTTGTCTGCCCCAACGGCCAGGATTGCATGACGTTTTGAGTTCCGAGATCGAAACTGCCATTCCCGCTAAAGAGTTTCCATTTCTACCAAAATGTCATTCCGTCATTAATACTCACATTCACATGTCCTCCTAGGAAGACGTACTATCATTATGTGCTTACATCATCAAAACTAAGCTACTTGATTTATTACTCGAAGATCCCAAGTGTTTCACCTCGGCATCTCGAGTAGGGGGTTACTGATGTGGGGTAAATTTTTCACCTACCGATTATTTAAGCTGGGCACATCGCCTAAAGGATCACATTGCCAATGTTCGTCCTGATCACCAATCGTATCGCCACACAAGTTGCTCACTTCGCCAATATCTTTGAGCATGCCAGTTGTTTTCCATCTTGCCATTGGGAGAGGTTAATCACTTCGCCCGTTTGAAGATTCCACTTTCATAAGGACTCCATCTCCATGGGACTCCTTTTTCATCACATCGCCTATAATTGCGGATTGTTCTTCAAATGGTATCTCCCTATTTTATCTCTGATATTCACGGGATATCCTTCCATATTTATCTATCCGAGGATCTCGCCGTGATCTTCTCACACAACTTTCCATTCCCCATCTATAAAAAGGCCGCTCTCCCCCATCACAAAGAGGTACATCTGAACTCTGATTTTCACTCTAATATTGCTAGTGCTCTCCTTTATCAAACATTTATTCGTCTTGGTCTGATTTGCACGCCGGAGAGGTTTGCCGGCAACGTTTGTTTCCTTGCGCAGGTCACCAAGGTCAAATACCGAGCTTAAAGAGCAACTCCGACTGTTGATAGCTCACACCCAAATTTCTATCACAACACACCATGTCATGGATCGTATGTGCTTCCTCCCGGTCACTCTTCCTTATTTCTCTCCCACATTCTCTCTCTCCAATTAAGTTAACTTCTATTGCCCAATATCT
>BRYE01000016.1:12459497-12461997 GCA_030159115.1 Actinidia arguta var. hypoleuca | reverse complement strand
CCACAGGACCACAACACATTAGTTTTATCTGCAGAAGAAATGCTAATTACTTGACGAAAATATTTTACATTGTTGGAAGTTTCTCATCCTTGGTCGTGTAAGTTGTAAAATGTGGCCAAGCTTTAATCCAAATTTATCAGGGTTTGGCTTTGGCTTCACAGAGCAAGTTATGATGTGTATCATTCTTCTTCTTCTTTTTTTTTTTTTTGATAACTCGGTATCCGGCCCAAAGAACCAACTAATCCAGGGAGTCAATCCCACCGTCCACTAGCAGGGGCCCAATTAAGTCGGGGTAGGGCCCTTTATGGATTGGCCCAAGAGTTTCTTGTAAAGGGATTTGAATCCCTTGGCCAAACTTCCCACTCGACCAAGCCCTTGGGGTTACTGTTTGTCATTCTATTCATTACTCAGTTTGAATAGAAAATAGCAATTGACGAATTTGTGTGTCAATGTTCCTAGTCATTTCTCTTTTTGGTGCTATTTCATGTCATAGAATTTCCGATATAGTTCAAATGTTTGTTGTGAAATCAAAATCATTGGAAGTATCCTCTTTTCATTTTATTCATTATGGATTTGTCAATTTGGTTTATGATTGCCTTAACAAACACTGAAAACTCCCGACTCCTTGTAGTTATGTACTAACAATTTTGCTCTTCTTATCTTCTGTAGTTGCGGAAGGAGCCCAAATTTGTATATCCTGTCGACATGATGTCAATAAACTCATGGATCTAGTACCTTGTACTAAGGGGTTCATTTCTGATCTGGAACCCAAAGTTGGGCAACTAGAGCATATGTCTCGTGAGAGAGTTTTTGGTGACATAATTAGCATAGTTCATGAATGTAGAAGGATCTCAGATGATGCAGTATCCAGAGAAAGTGAACATATTCAATTGAGTGAACCAAACAAGTACCCTGCTACTGGAAAACCAAAAGTGGTAGTTGTTGGTAGTGGGCCATCAAGGCTGTTTGCTTCCCTTGTGCTTGCAGAACTAGGCGCAGATGTTACACTAATAAAAAGAGGTCAAGCAGTTGAACAAAGGGGGCGTGATATTGGAGCTTTGGTAGTGCAGCACTTGAAAGCAATTTTTGCTTTGGGGAGGTTATATCTTTATTCTGTTTGTGATTCTTAAATCTTTTTATTTTTTTTCTAATTTTATATTATGTTGCAGTATTGTTCTTGACTAGGTATTGTGTTATTCCACTATTATTTCTCAAAATCGTGAATTGATTAAAGCCTTAATCGTAACGTACTTGTTTGTTTCTTTTGACTACATATGGTGTACTCTATGATTATACAAGGAAAGTTGTTAATTAGAATGTTTCCATTACCATGTTAACAACAAACTGGGAAATCGACAAAGTACGTAAATTAACAAAAAAAAAGAAGAAGAAGATGAGTATGGTATCTGGAGACCATGCAACCGCGGAGTGGGTTTTGTTGGTGCTTGCATAATAGGTCATTGTCAAGCTACTCATATAGCCAAAAGGGTAAAAAGTCTCTGTCTAAGGTAGGTGATTCTGGGGATGTTGAGAAAGAATCGGATAAAGATAAGGGGAGGTGCATGTGGCCGAATGTTGACAAAAACAAGGTGTGGTTGACAGAACCACAAAAGGAAGGTGATGTTTCATCTATGATTGGCATGGTAGGTTGGGAGGATTGTTCCAGTAGTGTGGTTGTTAGACGTGCGTGGGGATGTGGAGATATGTCATCCTATATCTAGACAAAGTCTGCGGAGTGGGAGGAGACACTGATATTGAGGAAAGGAAAATCTTTTTTAGATGCTTTTAGCTTTATTTAGAACTCCACAATCGACTTATGCGCGATAGAAATATTGCTGCTACCAGCATACTGCGGTTAGAATTTTGATATTGAAGAATGTTGAGCACATCAACTTATAAAAAAAAGGAAACTAAAATGCTCTTGAATTGCGGCACTTGTTTAGTATGCATGCATAACGTTAGGGATGTGGTTGAATATATATATCGTTCTGCCTATATGTACACATATATGCTGCATTGAGTGCTTTAGTTCATTCCTCCATTACATTTTTGAGCTTTTTAATGTGGTACTTTTTTCCATATACTTTTATTAGCAGTCATCTATTTGATTGAGGAGTAAGGAGTTATGCCTGGCATTGCAGTGCAGGTACTTGAAGTGATGGAAAGCTAGTAACAAGAATTGGAAGGAACAGCTGTAATGTTATGGTGGTGAGGATCATTTCTCCAACATATTAACTTACAGCCACTTTTACATATAATATATGTTGAATTTTGGCATTCATTTCTAGAGTCTGTCTGTCGGAAATAGGAAGGAAATATTCTAGGAATATCCTAGAATGTTTTCCTGATTTCCCTTTATTTAGTTTCCTTATTATTAGCCTTATTTTGATTTTATTTCCTTTTTATTTTCTTTCCTCTGTGTATAAATAAGAACATGTTGATACAAGAAATTACTTTCTCCTTATTCTGAATTTCTTCTTCGTATCAGAGCCTAATTTTT
>BRYE01000016.1:12441997-12444497 GCA_030159115.1 Actinidia arguta var. hypoleuca | reverse complement strand
ATTTTTTTTTTTAATTTCCATATATTTATTGATAACTTTGAGTTTTTCGTTATCATCAGAGGAATCAAATATGGATTACAAAAGTAAACAATTAAAAATATTTGAAAAAAATATGTACTAAAAACAAAAAAAAAAACAATTATTTTGCCATATTTTTAGATTTAGTGAACTTTTTAAAAATATTTTTTTTTTCAAGTTTCTCTATTTCAAAAAAAAAAAAGGGACATTTTTGTAAGGTGTTTGAGAGCTCCAAGTGGCAAAATTATATTGGCTCATTTGATATTACTTAAATTAAAATTTAAAATTTTTATTTTACTTGCTTATCCTATTCCTAAAATTCTCCCTCAAATTCCAACCAATAAGATAAGCGTTTCTAAAAATTCACTAATCTAAATAGTTTTAAACTGCAATTTCTGATTATGTGATCGCTTCTTAATCCAACTATGTATATTAAAAAAAGAGTTCAAAAAAAAAATTATAATACAATTCACAAGAAAATAAGGAAAGAAACTTTACCAAACACCTCTTATATTCCCTTTATAATAGTAGTAGATTGATAGATATGTCGTTTGATAACTCAATTTTTTTGAAAGAATGGTGAGAAGTATTGTTGGAAAAAAATTGGTATGGCAGTGTCTTCAATCACAGTAAATACTGTACACTTCGAGGCGCATTACTATATCACTTTCCTAAAGATAATATTTGCCCCCACTAAATAGTATGCACGAATTACAATAAATATGCCTTCAAGATCAACGAAGTTTGAACTTTTGGCTCTTACTGTCTGTGTTTGCATAAACAAAAACAATCAGAATATCTACGTAACTTGTAAAAAGAGAACCAGAAATCCCTGATATTTTATTTCTGTAGAATAACAAAATCTCATAACAATAAATGCTCAAATGTATTTTTTCAAACTTGAAGGAATAATCTTGAATATTTGATTTTTGTTATGAGCATTCTGGTCTAAGGGAGTGGCCCTTTTATAGGCTCCAATGCACCCATTCAATCACAATCATTTGCGATCAGTTGTGACCGTTGGATCACTTCGTACAGTCACAACCTTTCAGATTGGATTATCTATGTCCGATCACTCTGGTTACAATCAATAGCTATGATCTCACCTTTCCTAACCATCGCACCCTTGTACCACGACACTATCAACGGTCACTTAATTCAATTGTCATGTCACTACCACTTGTCGTCAAGTGGCAATAAGAAAAGGTGCCTACCAGGTGCTTCGCGCTGAAGTGCTAAGTGAAAAGTGAGTCATCAAAGCGCCACATTGAGGCCACAATCCATTTCCACGCACACGCAAGCACACGCGTTGCGCGGGATGGGTGTGGATTCATGGTGCGAAGTACCATAGTATAGCCACTTTAGAACCAATTATATTTAACACTCTAAATATGTTCCCATATATAAACAAGAAAAAAATTCTTACCTAATCAATGTGAGATAAAAACCACATACAAAAATGAATATTTTAAAGGAATAAGGAATCTTTTACAAAACTCAAGAATTAACTAATATTTTTTAAATCTCTAACAATCCTCTACATTTTTGAAATACAGAAGAAGTATTCAAAGTTCTCTTACAAGAATTTATGCATACATGAATAATGTCTCACTTCAACCACTCACTTAGTGAACATTTCAAAACTAATCAGGGCAGCATAGTAGATGTATCTTTGAAATAGCGGTCCTCTAGCGATTAATTGGATATGTCTCACACACAATCCTTCAACACTATAAATATAAAATTCTAAAACTTTAAAATATTTAATTTCTCTAAGTAATATATATTATACGATATACACAAAATAAGTACAATATATGTTATTTATGTAAAATTAATGTATGTTATGTTTAAGTATTAATTATGATTTTTCAAAAAAAATTACGAAAACATGAATTTAGACTCGAAAAGATTTCTATTAAAACATAACAGAAAAATGAACACTGTAAAGCATGTCTGACTAACCCATGTGTATTAATAGGGACCACATGGTGGTGTGACTCATTCCATGAGTCACTATGTGATCAAATCAAACAATGCCACAAAAGTCAAAAATATCAAAAATCCTCCAACCACTCAACCCACCCCTATCTCTGTCCCAGCAAAAATGTTGGGACTGAACCTGCGTAGGAAAGAGAAAGAGAAAGAGAAGAGAGAAGAAAAGAGAAAATGGAGAAAGAAGAAGAGAGAAAAGAGAGAGAGGGAAGAAGAAGAAGAAGTAGTAAAGGAGAAAGGAAAAATCTTAGCGAATCACAAACGATTTTCACACAATAACCTCACTCTTCTCTCCTATTCTTTTTGTATATACCTAGATAATAGAATGTTCAAAATACTCTAGGATTGGGTGGTATACTCTATCCTAGTTAAAGTTAATAAATACGTTGAAAATACAGCATGAGGATGCCATTTTAGGATCAAGAATCAAACCAAAAGTTACGTTATATTTTTGTTTCAAAATCACAGTCAATATTTTGGACAAAAC
>BRYE01000016.1:12409497-12421997 GCA_030159115.1 Actinidia arguta var. hypoleuca | reverse complement strand
GATTGGGGTTTTGGTCCAATTCTTAGTAGAAAATTAAGGATTTGTTCTATTATTAGGATTTCCATGGAAGGATGCTGTTGTGGTAAAAATCTGGGAGAGCAACCAACAGTCAGAATTGCTCCTCGGCCTCGGCGCTGGACCTCGGCTACACTGGGGCGACCTGCACAGCAACGTGTAAAAGTAATCGGCCGGGGTGAGGCTGCTCAAAACCCCTCCGGCCTAAGAATCAGACCAAAGCGACCAGAAAATAAGGCAGTATGGAGAGTACAATGAAAGTATGTAGTGCCTGTCTTGAGCGTACCTTTTTAGTTGTGTGGGAGCGGCCTTTATATAGACGGGAGAACTGAGTCGTGTCAGTGTAGTATGGTGAATTCCTTGGAAGGATAAGCATGGGAGAATATCCCAATTCAATCTGGAGATTAATCAGGAGGCTGCCAACTGGTGATCTATCCGTGATTATAGGCGTCGTTTGTGGAGTTGAAGTCTATTGGGGACAGTTTTCTTGTAGAGGTGGAACTCTCTAAGGAGATGGACTCCAATCAGGTACAAGAGTGGTGATAGCAGACCTCTAATGGAGATGGAGTCCTTTTGGAGAGAGGTCTTTGAGAAGATGTCTCTGCCTTGGGCGAGGTAGATCATCTCGCCCTACGGCGATATGGAGGAAATATGTAAATGGAATGGAGCTACCAATTTAATGGGTATGCTGTCGGGGCCTCTTCACCCTTCTCATATGGAAGTTGATCCATCACCATATCATTTAACCGATTATCGATATTGGACGTTCCACACATCTTTTCAGAGTGGTCTCTTCGGAAAAATTTGGAGCTCATAGTATGAGGTCGAGGAACTTGGCATTTAGAGACCGATTGTTTGAGGATAGGCAACACTCTTCACCCAACCCACCCAACCATAGAACTCTGAGGAGAAAATCTAGGCATAAGAACAGGGATGCTTTGGGTGATCACATCCTTAAAAGTTACGCTCGGACAAAGCGTAAACGGGAACCCATCATCGAGGATAGTAACAATGATTCTCAAATCTTTCGATCCCACAGCATCGTACTATCCACTTATAATTCGTCTTTTTCACTGTGCTTTCACCATTTTGTCTTTTTACAGGTGCTTTTGTTGGTGCAGAAGGCGACTTTTCACCATTTTGTCTAGTCCTTTGGGTTTCTTGATTTGTTTTTGCTACATTGGTCATCTTGTACTTTTCTTTTCTTATTATCAATGAACTTCTTACATTCTCTCAAAAAAGATTTCTTTCTCTCTCTACTCTCATCTTTCATTTTCACTTCAAGACTTGATTCCAACAAAACCCAAATTTTTCTCATAGCATCTGATGTGGAATAATCCGAACAAGTCCTGAATCATAAGATGATCCGAGCAAACAACGTCGCCCAACGCGTCCAAACTTGCCTTCCAGGTCGTCTCATATTGTTAATAAATTGAGCTCCATTCCATTTACATATTTCCTCCATATCGCCATAGGGCGAGATGATCTACCTCGCCCAAGGCAGAGACGTCTTCTCAAAGACCTCTCTCCAAAAAGACTCCATCTCCATTAGAGGTCTGCTATCACCACTCTTGTACCTGATTGGAGTCCATCTCCTTAGAGAGTTCCACCTCTACAAGAAAACTGTCCCTAATAGACTCCAACTCCACAAACGACGCCTATAATCACGGACAGATCACCAGTTGGCAGCCTCCTGATTAATCTCCAAATTGAATTGGGATATTCTCCCATGCTTATCCTTCCAAGGAATTCGCCATACTACACTGACATGACTCAGTTCTTCCGTCTATATAAAGGCCGCTCCCACACAACCAAAAAGTTACGCTCAAGACAGGCACTACATACTTTCATTGTGCTCTCCATACTGCCTTATTTTTTGGTCGCCTTGGTTTGATTCTTACGCCGGAGGGGTTTTGAGCGGCCTCACCCCGGCCGATTACTTTTACATGTTGCTGTGCAGGTCGCCCCAGTGTAGCCGAGGTCCAGCGCAGAGGTCGAGGAGCAATTCTGACTGTTGGTTGCTCTCCCAGATTTTTACCACAACAGTTTGACGCCGTCTATGGGAATGATAGTTCTCTAGTTCCTATGCACCTGCGCAGCCGATTATTATCCAGACCAAGCACTAGCAGCCCTTTGGATAACAGAGCACGTCCAATGGCCAACACTAGCCAAGCTCCAGATCTAAAGGGCTTTCATCATGAGATACGTGGGATGGCCGAACAAATGAGAATCATGAATGAAAATAATGCCCTCCTTATACAGCATCTCACCACGAATAATCAACCACCACCACCTCCTCCCGCACCTCGTCACTCTCATCTATCAGGGAATGTATCCCAAAGTCACCATAGCACCGGAAGAGACAGATGCCGTCTCTCTCCTAGCCCTCACCCTCGACGAGAGAGAAGCCCAAGAAGCCCATCACTAGGGTCATCATCCAACAAGACACCAGGACTAGAAAGTGAAGGAGGCAGGCGAGGTAGATCTCCTCGACGGGTCCATCAGGAACGAGATATATCTACTTCCCAGAAAATTAGGGACCTGGACGCTCGCCTGGACGCCATCAACACGGGGACCGGTGCCCCAATAACTGTAGACGCTTTGATCAGGAAAACTGAACCACCTTTTATCCAGAGGATAATGAGAGCCAAGGTGTCATCCAGATTCAAACTGCCTACTCAGCTCGGGATCTATGAGGGCAAAACAGATCCTATGGATCACCTGGATTCTTACAAAAGTCTGATGCATCTCCAGGGTTACTCGGACGAAGTCATGTGTAAAGCTTTTCATGCTACATTGAAGGGATCGGCAAGGTCGTGGTTCCGAAAGTTGACTCCCGGAACCATAGATTCATTTGGTGAACTGAGCAGACTTTTCGTGGCTAATTTCATAAGCTGCAGGGTAAGGCAGAAGAATGCATCCCATCTTTTCACCATCCACCAGAAGGAAACAAAGAACTTGAAAGATTATGTGAAACGATTTAACCAGGCCATATTAGAAGTTGAAGATCCCAGTGACAAAGTGGTCGTCATGGCGATGATGGAGGGACTTCGCTCAGGTCCCTTGTTCGATTCTCTGTCCAAGAACGTTCCGGAGACTTTGTCCGTCCTTCAAAGTAAAGCTGATAAGTACATCGCCGTGGAGGAATTGGCCGAAGCCAAATGGAGGCGAAGAGGAAAGGAGGACTACAAGAGGAAAGAGCTTGATACAAGGCGGTCTGATTATAGAGACGATGAACGAAGGAGTAAGAAGCCTAATCGGGAGTCGAGGCGGACCAATGACAGGCGACCTCGTACTCCACCTCGGCGCACAGAGCTGGTATTACCTCCGCTTAATGCTCCCATTGCCCAAGTCCTCACAGAAATCAAGCATGAAGAGTTCGTCAAGTGGCCCTCAAAAATCAAGACTGATCCCCGGAAGAGAAATAAAAACAAATACTGCGAATTCCACCGAGACTATGGTCATAACACCGAAGACTGCTTTCATCTAAAGGAGCAAATAGCCGACCTCATCAAAAGAGGGTATCTGAGAAAGTACGTAGGAGATCGCCCTTCTCCCAATTCACCGGAAAGAAGATATGGCAACAATCGACCTACAGCTGGAGACATTCAAGTAATACACGGCGGGTTTGGATCCGGAGGGAGTTCGAATTCATCCAGAATGAGGCACGCCAGAAGTGTAGACATGCTGTCCACAGAAGTTTACAACCTCTCCTCGCCAATAGTCGATGTCCACCCATCAATTACCTTCAACAATGATGACCTGAAAGGCCTGCACCTGCCTCATGACGACGCCCTGGTCGTTTCAGCCATCATCGCCAATTTTATCGTCCAAAGAATTTTGGTCGATAATGGTAGCTCGGCCGACATTCTGTTCATCTCCGCATTCGAAAAAATGAAGATAGGACTCGACAAATTGCAGCCCTTCCAGACACCCTTGGTGGGATTTGGAGGAAATCTAACTCATCCACTGGGATGGGTTAAGTTGCCGATTACTTTGGGGACAGAACCTCGCCAAACTACCGTTTGGTAGGACTTCATCGTGGTTGATTGCCCTTCCCCCTACAATGCCATTTTAGGTCGCCCAACTCTAGGCGGAATTAGGGCGATCATCTCAACCTACCAGCTGAAAATGAAGTTCCCCACTTCGGCAGGAGTGGGTGAAGTGCGGGGCAACCAGAAAGTGGCCAGGCAATGTTTCATTTCAGCTATGAAGATCGAGACCCCCCAGTACAGAATGCCCAATAGCAATTACCGATCTACGATGCCAAAATGGAACCTCTAAGGGACGAGGTGGAACAGGTTGTCTTGATGGATCCCCAAGAAATCGAAAACACTAAACCCCATGAAGAAACTACCCCAATTTTCATACATCCGGAATATCCTGATCGCCACGTTATGATCGGAACAGAACTTACCAAAGAACTGCGCAGTGCTTTAGTGGAATTCTTAAAAAGAAATTTTGATGTTTTTGCCTGGTCCCAAGGCGACGTCCCGGGGATAGATTCCCAGGTCGCCATGCATAAATTACAGATCAATCTGACTAATCCTCCAGTTCGCCAAAAGAGAAGAAAATTCACCCCCGAGCGGCTTCGGGTTATCGACAACGAGGTCGCCAAACTCATCAGAGCTAAAGTGATCAAGGAAGCCCACTACCCGGAATGGTTAGCTAATGTCGTCGTCGCCCCAAAAAAGGGAAGGAAATGGAGAGTATGCGTGGACTATACTGATCTCAACAAAGCATGCCCAAAAGATAGTTTTCCACTGCCAAAAATTAATTTAATAGTCGACGCCACATCTAAGCACGAGCTTCTTAGCTTTATGGATGCCTTCTCCGGATATCACCAGATCAAGATGTTTCCCACCGACGTAGAAAAAACTTCATTTATCACGGAACGAGGATTGTATTGCTACAAGGTCATGCCATTTGGTCTCAAAAACGCTGGGGCTACTTATCAAAGATTGGTGAACAAGATGTTCAAAGAGCTGATTGGAAAGACCATGGAGGTATATATAGACGACATGCTCGTGAAAAGCCTCGAGGCAGCAAAGCACGTCGCCCACCTTGAAGAAGCTTTCAACATTCTAAGGAAACACAGGATGATGTTAAATCCTTCCAAATGTATTTTTGGCGTATCATCCGGAAAATTCTTAGGGTTCTTGGTAACCAAACGTGAAATTGAAGCAAATTCGGACCAAATTCAAGCTCTGCTCGGGTTGAGCTCGCCCAGAAATATCCGTGAAGTCCAGTAGTTAATTGGGCGGGTTGCCGCCCTCAACCAATTTGTTTCCAAATCAGCAGACAGATGTTTACCGTTCTTCAAAATCTTAAAAAAAAATCAAAATTTCTAGTGGACAGAAGAATCGGAGGAAGCTTTTCAATAGCTCAAAAAGTATTTAGGGTCACCTCCCCTGCTTGTGGTTCCGACCACCGGGGAAGAATTGTTCATATACCTCGCCGTTTCGCCCACAACAGTAAATGCCGTGCTCATCCGAGAAGAAGACCATGTCCAAAAATTGGTATACTATGTTAGTAAGGTCCTGATGGGTGCTGAGAACAGATACATAATGATTGAAAAGCTCGCCTACGCCCTCCTGATCGCCGCCAGAAAACTTCGCCATTATTTTCAGGCCCATCCTATCGCCGTGCTAACTGATCAACCGTTGAAACAAATGCTTCAACGACCAGATACCTCGGGGAGACTCCTGAAATGGTCCATTGAGTTGAGCGAGTTCCATATTAGCTACAAACCGAGGACGGCAATAAAAGCCCAGGCTTTAGCCGACTTCGTGGCTGAATCTACCCATGAGCCCGGTCCAGAATTCTCAGAGACAGAGATTCGTAACTTAGAAAAGGACCTCAGAAACCCGGAGAACAGTCTCGACAGCTCGGGAGAAACGCTTGACAAATGGAAATTGTTCGTAGATGGGTCTTCCAATCAACACGGATGCGGTGCAGGGCTTGTTCTCCAAACTCCGGCAGGAGAACAGATGGAATACGCTATACGGATTGGGTTTAAAGTCACCAACAATGAAGCTGAGTACGAAGCACTCCTCGCCGGATTACGAGTCGCCACAAGATTGGGAGTCCAGTCAATTGAAGCCTACAGTGATTCTCAATTAGTGGCCAACCAAGTTCAGGGAGATTACCTCGCCAGGGACGTACGGATGGCAGCTTATTTGGATGAAGTCAAATGCTTAACTCAGAAGATCAAAAAGTTCACCATTCAACAGATCCCTAGGGAAGAAAACAGGAAAGCAGATGCCCTAGCTAATCTCGCTTCAACTTTTGATTTTATATCAGACAGAAGTATACCTTTGGAATTCTTGTCCAAACCAAGCATTGAGGTCGCCAAATCCATCTGTACGATAGTAACGAACCCGACCTGGATGGATGAGATCGCCGCCTACCTTCGAAGTGGTACACTACCGGCAGATAAACTCCAAGCTTGCCGAATTCGCCATAGATCTGCAAGGTTCTGCCTGCTTCATGGAATTTTATATAAAAGATCCTTCTCTGGTCCCCTCCTAAGATGTGTCCGACCTAAGGAAGCCAATTATGTGATGAGAGAAATCCACGAAGGCATTTGAGGAAATCATTCGGGGGCGAGATCGCTGGTATGAAAGGCGATTCGCCACGGCTACTTCTGGCCCCAGATGGGACAGGATGCAGCAAAATACACCAGGGAGTGTGATAAATGCCAGAGGTTCGCTCCATCCAACCACCTTCCCCCTACTGAGATGGTGCCAATTACCAGCCCGTGGCCATTCGCCCAATGGGGGATCGACATACTAGGGCCTTTGCCTCAAGCTCCATTACAGAGGAAGTTCTTAATCGTAGCTATTGATTACTTCACGAAGTGGGTAGAAACAGAACCATTAGCAAGAATTACAGAAAAAAATACGAAGAATTTTGTGTGGAAGGGTATCATATGCCGGTTTGGAATTCTCAAAGTTCTCATCTCAGATAATGCCCGACAGTTCAACAATGATGGGTTCAGGAAATTCTGCTCGGACCTCGCCATATCACATTATTTCTCCTCGTCTGGTCACCCTCAAGCCAATGGCCAAGTAGAGGTCACCAACAGGACCATCTTAAGAAATCTAAAAACAAGACTAGAGAAATCCAAAGGAGAGTGGGTGGAAGACTTGCCGAGCATTTTATGGGCATATCACACGACTACCAAGATTCCTACTAGTGAAACGTCTTATTCCATGATTTACGGAACTGAATCAGTAATACTTGTCGAAATCGGAATGCCGAGTTTCAGAACTTCAAACTTTGACAAGGATAGCAATGAAGGCGAGCTGAGACTCAACCTTGACCTCCTTGATGAAAAACGGGAACAAGCGGGCATACGCCAAGCAGCTTATAAGCATCAGGTCACCAAATATTTCAACCAGAGAGTCAAACACAGATGATTCTTACCTGGCGACCTAGTTCTGCAGAAAGTTACCCTATCAACCAAAGAGCCAAATGCTGGAAAATTAGGACCAACATGGGAAGGCCCTTACAAGGTCGTCAAGGTAACTAGACCAGGAACTTATTGGCTGGAAGACATGAACGGAAAAGCACTCCCCCATCCTTGGAACGCTGAGCATTTGAAGAAATATTTCTAATAACTCCCTTGGCGAATACTTGTAACTCCTAGATTTTATTCCAAGTAATAAAACTTCTCCAGTTTATTTCAATAACAGTGCAGGATGGAGGCATCTTGGTCGCCTAATCAAGATCGCCAGTTCATCGAAAGATGACGGAGGCATCTTGGTCGCCTAATCAAGATTGCCAGTTCATCGAAAGATGACGGAGGCATCTTGGTCGCCTAATCAAGATCGCCAGTTCATCAAAAAATGACGGAAGCATCTTGGTCGCCTAATCAAGATCGCCAGTTCATCAAAAAATGACGGAAGCATCTTGGTTGCCTAATCAAGATTGTCAGTTCATCAAAAGATGACGGAGGCATCTTGGTCGCCTAATCAAGATCTCCAGTTCATCAAAAAATGACGGAGGCATCTTGGTCGCCTAATCAAGATCGCCAGTTCATCAAAAGATGACGGAAGCATCTTGGTCACCTAATCAAGATCGCCAGTTCATCAAAAGATGACGGAGGCATCTTGGTCGCCTAATCAAGATCGCCAATTCATCAAAAGATGGAGGCATCTTGGTCGCCTAATCAAGATTTCCAGTTCAATCGAAAGATGACGGAGGCATCTTGGTCGCCTAATCAAGATCGCCAGTTCATCAAAAAATGACGGAGGCATCTTGGTCACCTAATCAAGATTGCCAATTCATCGAAAGATGACGGAGACATCTTGGTCGCCTAATCAAGATTGCCAGTTCATCAAAAGATGACAGAGGCATCTTGGTCGCCTAATCAAGATTGCCAGTTCATCAAAAGATGACAGAGGCATCTTGGTCGCCTAATCAAGATCGCTAGTTCATCAAAAGATGAAGGCATCTTGATCACCTAATCAAGATCGCCGGTTCATCAGAAGATGACGGAGTCTTGGTCGCCTAATCAAGATCGCCATAAACCACTTAATGAAGGCATCTTGCTCGCCAAAATTAAAAGTTGTCAGATCACTGGAAAATGACCTCTCCTATCCTAGTTCGCCATTAGTTAAGAATTACGTAAGGATACACAGTATAAAAATCAACATTCAAAATTGCCGAGGAAGTCAACATTTATATTCATGACAATTCAAATTACAAATTACATTTATGATAGAGGGGGAGGGTTGTCATCGCCTTGAGGAGCTGCATTGCCCGGAGGGTTTGCATCTCCTTTTTCAACCGTTTCCTCCTCGCCCCCTTCCCCTTCATCCTCCTCGTCAAGCAGGTCGAGGTCGAGACGCATTTCCTCCAAGTCTATGGTCAGGTCGGGATGGTGGTGAGGAAGCTGTCGTTTATAGAAGTCAAACTCTTCACCAAAGTATTTCGAGGAGTCACTTTCGACAGCCTCGGAGAAATCTGACGAGGATTTAAATTCCTCAACAGCTAGCTTTCCTACACGCTCCACTCTTCTCCTCAAGTCTTCAACTAAAAGCCCTGCCTTAGACAGACTGTCGGAGAAGGTGTCCCTTTCAGCCTTAAGTTTGGCGAACTCGTCGCCGACCTGCTGTTCCCGAGCTCGGGCCTCGGCCAGTTGCTGCTCCAGATCAGTGGATAACTTCTGAAGGCGAGAAACTTCAGTATCCAAAGAGGCAGCTCGCCCCTGTTAAAGGCTTGCTTCCTCAATGGTCTCCCTGCTCTTCACCGCCAGGGAAGATCCGAACACAAGCGCCTGCTACAAACAAATCTAATCAGATCAAACCAATCATATTTAGCAAGGATAAAACAAATTGAAGATAGTATCAAAATGATACCTGGCCAAGAGCTTGGAAAAATTTCGAGGCAGTCTGGTCCAGAGAGAGCTGCCCCACCTTCTCTTGATCCGTAGGAGGGATTACCCCTCGAAGGATCTTCTCGGCCACCGAAGGACTCCCCAAGATGGAGGCCCTCGGACCAAGAACTGTACCCAACGATGGCGAGCTTCCCTCCCCAAGACCAGAAGAAGGGGCCATTGGATGGTGTGCTGGACCAGACTTCTTTTTTGGTTCAGGGATGGGGGCTTGCCCTTTGCCTTTAGACTCATCCCTGGACTTCGCCTTCTTGTTCGGCGAGGTGGGAGGTTCATCCACCGGGCGCTTCTCGCCAATAACCACCCCCTTTGCAGGGGGAGTAGATTTTTTGGATGAACTCTCACCTCGGTCTCTCTCCACCCTTTCACCGAGCTTCTTGAGGCTGATCCTCTTCGACATCGCTGCAAAAAAAAAAAAAAAATATATCAGACGTAAAAAAATAATCAACAAAGTTAGTAAGGATTTATACCATCCGATATAAGCTCGGGGGATAGCTCGGAATCCGACCAGGATTCTGATGTCGAGACCGAGCTCGATCCCAACTTTGAGCAAAATTCTAAGACAGGGTCTCAGATCTTTCCCCCCGACCATCTTAATAAGGTCAGGTCGGGAATTTGAGGAGCAACCCTCCTCAGTTCCTTCCTAACAGTCCCTAGATATTCTATCGAGTCCTCTCGGGGCTGGCCATCTTGAAGTTCACCACGGGAAGAGCGGGACTCACCCGCTTCACCCGACGTCGATGGCGGTTGCGGATGATCGCCCTCTTCTCTTGATTCAGCAGGACCGGGCGAGCTGAAAACCCGGCGAAAAGCCTTGGTTTTAAAAATCATGGGGACTGCGTAGCGCCCACGTTCTGCCACCGACTTAGAAATTTGATCATAGAATTCCTGCTCGAACGACAGCAACGTAGGCAGCTCGTTGCAGCGTTTATCTGAAAAGAAACCCATGTTAATACCGATCTAGTTAATCAATAAACTAACGTTGGCAAAATAAAAACCGACCTGGAATTCCCCATGACCTCGGAATCTGCGGTACTCCCTCCCGAGATTCTTCATCAAAAAGCTCCCAATTGTCCCGGGAGGCAAAGAAGAACCTGCTTTTCCACCCCTTCACGTTGCTGGGGTACCCTTCGAGGATAGTTTTCTTGTACCTCGCCTTGAAGTACAGCCACCCTTGGTCCGGCTTAGGGTTATTAGTGAGGGAAAAAATATTCCTAAACTCGGATAGGGTCATCACAAACTTGTGAACTCGCCACAACGACACGGCGCCGACGATACTGCGCCACGCGTTGGGGACGAGCTGAGTCCTACTCCTAGGAGGGTTTTGGGGCATGGAGGCTAACATCCCTGTGAGGTGAGGTATCAAGCAGATCAGCATTCATAGCCATTTGGAGAACCCTTCTTCATCCGCACCTCAACGACTAAAAGACTAGTTCGATGGAAAACATAAAACCTTTTACCCGTGTCTGAAGCTCCTAAGCAATTAGGATTAATAAGAAGAAAGTTTATTCCCATGATAACAGATATCTTATGCTTTCTTGACTTCTTCCCAATCAAAAAGATTCAGACAACCTCCAAGCCGTACATTTTCTTAATCTAAATTATTAGGGCCTAACGGAGGTGCTTACATGGATGATCTTGAGAAGAAATCGAAACAGCGGAAGTTGCTTTAATGTTGGCAGCGGTGGCAGAGGATTCAACGTCCAAGAGAAAAGGCGAAGAGGGAAACGAGGGAGGAGCATGAATATTAATAAAATAACAGTTACCATGTGAACAGGACCTTGCTAGATATAGCGAGGTACTGCCAGGGCGGCTCTTAGTAAGCTCAGCAAGTTATTGAACTTAAACAACCCCAAAACAGGACAACAATTAGGTAAAAAAAAATTGAATTCAGAAAGTCATCTTCATCTCTTTTTTATTTGAGCGGCAAGCAACTCTCTACGAAAAGGGTAGCAAGTCAGCAAGGGCAAAAAGGCATCTCTCTCTATAAAAAGGACAGCAAGTCAACAACTCAGCAAAAAGGACATCTCTCTCATATCAGGATTGGATAGAAAGTGGGTTACGATTTTATATTTTATGTTCTCTCTTAGCCAGTATATTCTCTTCATTCAATATATTTTCTCTCTTGTCTTATATATTCTCTATTCACGGGTTTTTTCTCTTAGACGCAATTTTTTGGGCAAAAGAATATTTAAGAGCACTTAATCAAAACTTCAGGTATCATTTTTCTATAAGTTTTAATATTTTAATGTGAATATTTGTTAATTTTATATATATATATATATATATATATATATATATATATATATATATATATATATATATATATATATATATATATATATATATATATATATATATATATATACGTACCTTAGGGCAAGTGGGATCACTTGACCCCACTTAAAAAAAATACATTTTTAGTTTACTAAAATATTACACTTTTACTCCAATAAAAAAAATATATTATTTTGCCCCTACTGAAAAAAAAATTACACTATTATCTCATAATTTTATGATTTTGACCCCATTGAACTAATATAAGAGGATGATTTTGCCCACTATTATCCCATAAATACAATTCTAACCCCACAAAAATTAATAATTTATTTCTAGAATATATCATAATTATAATTTTGACACCAGAAAAAAATAGTAATTTATCCCAAAATATACCATAAATACAATTTTGATCCCAAAAAAATGAATAACTAACCCCCCAAATATACCATAAATACAATTTTAACCCAATCCAAAATTAGTAATTTACCAACAAAACCAAAATTAGACCCAGCTCTCTTTCTCTCTCATTCTCTCATTCTCTGGTTGTTCTCTCTCAGTATCTCTCTAATCTCTCGTTCAGTCATTCTTCTCTGGTTCAGGACTTCAAATCGTCTCTCTCTCTGCTCTATCTTTCTCTCATTCTCTGGTTTAGACTGGTTGTCTCTGCTCTCTCTCTGCAAAAGTCCTAGCATCTATCGTCTTCGATTCTTCTTCATGTTGTCCGAATAGATCAAAGGCAAACATTAAAGGGATTGAATGGCGACCCCTAAAAACTTTTCTCTCAGAATCTGAAGCCCTAACA
>BRYE01000016.1:12359497-12366997 GCA_030159115.1 Actinidia arguta var. hypoleuca | reverse complement strand
AGCCGGCTTGGGTTTTGTTCTCCACATTTTTATGGACTTGTTGAAGCTGCTTTTAGGCCTGAATTGTAATACCCCGACTTGTAAATTAATTTTATTTTTATTGTAATAAGGGTAAATATGTAAATACACACCAGTAGCAATTTAAATTTTTTTAAAAAAATTACGATAACATAAATTATACCATAATATGATTTTCTGATAAATTGAACAAAAAAATAACACGTGTCAAGCTTGCATGGTGGGACCATATGGCTCCATGAAGGCCACATGGTTGGGGTGACTCACCACCATGAGTCACCACAAGCTATTAATAACTTGGTGACTCATGGCTATGAGTCACTAAGTGACTCACTCACCTAGTCACCCAAAGTCAACAATACACCCACGTAATTTTATCTCCAGCACATGCACGTTGGGAACTTGTGTGCATATGAGGGAAAGAGGAAAAGAAAGAAAGAAAAAGAAAGAGAAAAATAGAGAGAAAACTAGACAGAGAAAGAGAAAATGAGAAGGAGAAGTGAATAATATCACTCGATTTTTCTCCGAACTCGGGTAAAACCTTGTCTTTTTCTTATCGTTTTGTAATTTTATTTCACTAAATAGAGTGATGAACAATTGGAATATGAGTAATAACCCTATCATGGTTAAAATTTGACAATACGTCTGGAATATGTCATATATACGCTGTTGTAGGATTGAAATCCAATTAGAAATTGTGTCATGTTTTTCATTAAAATAGTCAGTTAGTATTTTGGGGCGTAAGTCCTTCATACAACAACCTTTTGACTTGATTCGAGTTGCGTATGAAAGTTATTTCAATACCTACAACTTTTATTTAAAGTGTTTCTCCTAATTTAGAGGTTTTGTCGCTCAAAACAGGTTTAGAATTAAAGCCAGGAAAATCAATATTCTATTTTTTTCATTTAGACCGGTCCAGCTCTTCCCCGACCAATAGAAATTTTTTGATGAATCTATTATTTCCTCCTAGATTGGTAAAGCTTTTTTCTGACCGGTAGAAGATTTCCAGTGAACCTACTATTTTTTCCCCGAACGATCAAAGTATTTCCTTGACCAGTAGAACTTTTCTTCAACTGATTGAATATTATTCACAATCGATTGAACCCCAAGAACTTTTACAAATTTGAAAACCAATTAATTTTTCTAGTACCCAAGTCACTCCCGATACCTAATACACTCTTACTACTCTTAGATTAGGTACACTAAATAGTAATTCAATTAGACAATTAAGATAAACGAAAGAACAATTAAATAAAGAATACTGAGTTCCAAATTTTTAATTATAGGACCGGAATCCGATGGACCCTTACTTTAGCTTAGGAGCGAGTACGGAAAGAAAGAACATGAGATAAGCATAAGGTGAGTCTTGTTATATTTTACTTAAAAATAAAAGTTTTTACGATTGAAGCATGTATGTTTTGATTGATTAAATATGATAATATTTTATAATTAAATTCATACTATGTTTTAAATATGCCATGAATTATAAAAAAATGATTAATTTAGAAAATATGTTTTAGACGATACATGATTCGAATGGTGCTCCGACCGCTAGAGAAAAAGAATATAGCAAGGTGTGATGTAATAAGGGTGAAATCATAGCTAGATGATCATGGATGATATCATGGCATATATATTATATTAGGGTCGATCCCTAATGATTGGTGATCATTGAACGGGTATACATGTCGAAAGGGTCAATTCAATATGATTTTGAACTCTTGATATGAAATCAAGATTAATGGTCTAGATGAGCCAATGATTGAAATGAAAAGAGATTGACAAAAGTAAAGTTATTTAATCAAGAGTACTTGGCCCGATGAGCCAACAATTTTGATTAAAAGATCAACCTAGATGAGTCGAGGTTTTGAAAAGTAATTTCATGTTGAAATGAATTTATATTTTATAATTACATGGACACTTGTTAGTATTATATAACTTGACTCACATTAGCCTAGTGCTTCAGACATAGTTGTACGTAATAATTTCAGGTAATGAGAACGAGGTGGAGCGCCACTGAAGGCAGGTGACCTTAGTCAATTTTTGTTGACTTATGCCACATACTTAGCATAGGAATGTTAGTTCTTTTAAAATTGTATAGTTTTGTTAACTGTTATGCCGGACTGTAGCCAGAACCATAGTCGTGCATATTTATATCAGGAGGAATGTAAAAATATTTATATATTTTGAATGACATGTCGGCTCTAATTTAATTTAAATACACTTTCGTATATACTATTTACATTCAAGTATAAATATCTTGAATGAAAATGAGATCTCTAAACTGAGTTAAGTAAATTTGCCTTAGTGAGTGAATCTCACTGGAAGTCACGATAACACCTATGTTAAAAGTGGACCCACGTGTATTAATGGGTTGGGTCATGACATGAATGATGCTACATTTGCCTGGGCGTTAGCCTCAAAGTATCGATTTTTCCCCAAATGAGCTTTTTTGCTATTCTTGGCTTATAGAATGGAGCTGGGAATTATTCTATAGTGTGAGGGATGTATGGGTAAGTCTGTACATATCTCACATATAAAACTTTTGTCGTTTGATTGACCAAGTGGCCTAGAACTGGACTATTTCCGATGAATTTTCAGATTTAAGTTATTGGGGCTCCAATGGAGGATTAAGATGTGTATTGAGCTAATATTGAATGATTTGAAATGATCACCTTGGCTTGAGGTTCCCAAGGCTTGGGAGGTTCATTGGGCCCATTTTTGCCTTGAAAATCGAGCACCCAAGCGCATAGCCCATAAATGTCCTGGGCCTGTTGCTTTTGTTGCTATGTCCCATGTGGACTGTTTGGGGCTATGAAATTAAGTGGTTTGAGGTTGGTTTAAGGTGTTTCCAAATGTTGTAAATTACTGCAATGGATTGGACAAGCCATCTCTGTGTGAAATAATACAGATATGGGCCATTAGGCTGAAATACCGAGATGTCAAGTCACTCAAGAGGTCTTGGGCTTATATAAATAGATGAGCCCAATTATTATAAGGGCTATAATGGAATATTTCTAATAAATGGAGCAAAATGACCAAAACACACTGAAATGGCTTCATTTGGACCAAATTTATTCAATAGCCAAATTTTATGGAATTGGGACTTAGCTTCAATTTGGACTGTTTTTTGACTGTAATTGGATAGGCCGTATATGACCAAATTTGGCCATCAACTGAGCTTTAAATATAAGTACAATCTTGTTATTTTTGTACAAAAAATAGCATTAAAGGATATTGACAATAATTTTAAAAGTAAAGAAGGTCAATGTAATTTTATAAACTAAAGGGAGATAACTGTAATTGTGAAATATATTCTATTTTATAAAATCTATAGAAAAAAATAAATATTAAAAGTGTTAGTGATTTTTACACTTTTTTTTTCTTGAATTGCATTACCTTTTTGTCTTTATTATTGTTAATTTATTTAAATATTATATTTTTATATAATATTTTTATTAAATAAAATAATATTTGAGTAAATTTACCCCAATAATGGCAATAAAAAGAAGGTATTACTAGAGAAAAAATGAGTGTTGTTGTGATAGAAAATTGGGACGAACAACCAAAAGTCAATATTACTCTATTTAACTCGGTATTGAACATTGACAACAAGTGGGCGACCTGTACATCAATGAACAAACGTTACCATCCGGGATGAAGCTGCTCAAAATTCTTTCGGCGTGCGAATCAAGCCAAGGCAATAATAAACTGAGTAATGAGAAATCAAAGCTATGTGCCAGAATTGAATCGTACATTTTCATAATGGGAGAACGACCCTTTTATAGTTGAAGAATGGTGAGTCGTGCAAAGAAAGTGCGACATGATCTTCGGACGACCAATTATGGAAGTATATTCCAGAGATATTGAAGTAAACATAGGAGATTGCCATATGGAAAATATACCCCAATTATAAGATTATGAAGGAGAAGGATACTACCTGAGGACGGAGTCTTTGAACTGGCGAAGTGATCAATCTCGCTTACTGGTGAGATATAGAGCAACTGGTGTGTTCACAAATATTGGCAAAGTGAGCAACTGTGGTGGCGATGCGACTGGCGATTTGAACATAATTTGGCGAGGTAAATGACTTGTATGGAAAGTTATAAATTTATCCCACATTAATAGCCCTACTTGAGATGTCGATGTGAAATATTTGGGATTTATGAGTAGCAAAGGAAGCGACTGCCTTCTGATGATGTGGACAAATAATGATTATGCACCACCGTTAATCAACACGTAGCAACGTGCATTAAGACCACGGGGACCATGGGACGGTTACTCACACCCCCTTAAAAATTTAACAAGTGTCATAACTTAAGGCAACCTAGATCACTTGAGGATGATATACTCCTTCCCGGTTGGGCTCCAGGCTAGGATTCCTGATGATGGTGAGACTATCTTGTCTACTTGCTCGGGCGAGGTAGCTTTCTATGAGGTTGCTTTTCCTGCCGGCCTCAGTCTCCCAATTCATCCCACTATCAGGAGAATATTAAACTTTTACAATATTTGTCCCGCTCAATTTTCTCCCAATGTGTGATGTGTTATCTGCATATTGGTGATATGGAGATTCTATAGGCGCCATATGTTCCTCAACGAGTTCAGGTGTCTTTACACCTTGCTTAAGAGTCCAAAGCCAGACTCTATATAGCTCTACTTCAATGCGAGACCAAGCAAAAACCTGATTAAGACAATGTTAAAAGATGGAAGAGAATATTCTTTTTTGCCTTGAGAGATAACTGGGAATTCCATCTGAGTATGGCCCTGAGTGAAGGAGCTCGAGTTCCACGATCATGGGGCATCCCAGGGTAGCCTCGTTTCGTTAGCACGTTATTTTTATTCAAGTATATCATCTCGCCTCAAGCTAACCAATATTTTTATTTTTTTTAGGCAAACACTGCAATAGATTGCTCGTTTTGACTAATACCGAGATAAAGAGATCTAATTTTTTTTTCAAGAGGATAGGACCGGGGGATACTTCGAAGTCCCCAAAGTGCTCGATTCTCGGACATTCCATCGGTTTTTTGCCCTTGGTCGTGTTAAAATGTCTTCTAGTGGTGAGGACAAGTCTAGCGATGGTGCAGCTGCTTCTTCGGGCGGCGCGGGTGAGTCCCGCTCTTTTCGAGATGAACACCTCCGACGTGACAACCCCCGAGCTAAATCCATAGAATATATAGGAACCATTAGGAAGGACATGAGGATGATCTTGCCTCATATTCCTGATTTAACCCTACTAAGGTGGTTAGGGGGAAAGTCTGAGATCCTAACTTGAGTTTAATACCAAGTAATTCGAGTTCAAGCATGGATTCTAAATCGGAGTCCTGATCAGACTCAAGGTTGCCTCCTGAACTTAGATCAGATGGTAGTCTCTTCAATCTTTTGAAGTGTTTCACCTCTTTCCTGTACTGATGTCTATTTTTATTTTATAGCTATGTTAAAGAGAATCAGTTTGGCAAAAATCGCCAAGAGGTGGAGGAAAAGAAAGAGACCAAGGCTGCCACCTCTTCCACTACAGGTGTGGTGATCAAAGATCGGGCGAGCTCTAAGGGGTATTCTTCCACCATGGGCGTGGTGATCTGGGAGAAACAACCCAAGGAAGAAGCTCCCAACACCTCACCCATCAAAAAGGGCGAGGTCGATGATTCGAAGGGCAAGGAAAAAGAGATGCCACTACCTGATGCTGAAAAGGCCAAATCCAACAAAATGGCGAACATAACTACTCACCCACAAGCCCTCAGAGAGGGCACCTCGGCTAGACAAAGTCATCCATTGGGACCCAGGGCCTCAGTGATGGCGAGTGCTTCTATGGTCGAGAAGATTCTAGCCGGGATGGTGCTTTTTATCGATAAAGAGAAGGTAGAAAAACTTGGCTTAGATCAGGTAGTTACTAAATTTCTTCACTGTATTGGCTAGGTATCCACCTATTTTCTTTCTTAGCTATTGTTTTTTGTAAGGTGCTCATGAAATCTTCGTTGTAGCAGGGAGTCGTGCTAGGGTCCTCCCTCGCCATACAAAGTAGGGATAAAGATCACGACGCCATCTTTCAGAATGCCCGAGCTGACTCAACTGAATTTGAAATGGTTCGTGCTCAAAACAGGGCCATAAAGGTGGAGAAACTTTTGAACAAATCTTTGGAGTAGGCAAATGTGGTTGAGGCCAAGCTGAAAAAGAAGTTTGAGGACATGGCAAAGTTGGAGGAGGTGGTGGCTGAGCTCAAGGTTCAAAATTAGCAATTTACGGATGAAAGAGACACAGCCACGAACAAGTTGGCGAAGTCAGAGATGCTGATTGCTAAACTAAGGGACCGAGAAGCTCTCTCCAAGATGCTTGTCATTGCAGAATTCAAATCGTCAAGTGACTTCCAAAAGGCAATCGAGAATGATGCTTTTAAGGTTTTCGGTAAGGGTTTGACTTTTGCAAAAGGCAATTAGCTGTCCATCACCCCAACCTCAGCATTGATCTTGACGCTATGAACATGGATCATGAGCTGCTCGAGAAAGAGGAGAGAGAAGTTGAGGAGAAGGAAAAAGTCCGGGAGGACGAGCAAGAGAAGGGCGAGGATAACATCAACCCTCTCTCTCCTTGAACACTTTTAAAAAAAATTATGAATTTTTTCATCTCTGTAATGGCGTTCTTATAGTTTTCAATGAATTATTTTTTCACGTGGTCTACTTGTTATAGCTAATTTTCAATTTGCATTGGAGAATATGATTTGAAGTTTGGCGATTTTAATCACTACCGAAATGGATTTGGTGATCATTATTGATTGGTGTATATTAAGTCCATATATCTTAATAAGGCATATATTAATTCACTTGACTTGGTGAATATTAATAAGACAAACTTCAAACTTAATTACGGCGAATATGATTAAAAGTCGATATGAATTCACTTTCCCTCATGCGAAATTTAAATCTCATTATGGAAAAATATTCAAGCGGTCAACTATGGCGATCAAGACGCCTTATCATTTAGTGATGAATGAGTGTTCTTGATAATGGCGACATCCACAATGGCGATCAAGATGCCTTATCATTTCGTAATGAATGGTCGTTCTTGATAATGGTGACATTCACGATGGCGATCAAGATGCCTTATCATTTCATAATGAATGAGAATTCTTGATAATGGAGACATCCACAATGGCGATCAAGATACCTTATCATATCATAATGAATGGGCGTTCTCGATAATGGCAACATCCACAATGGCGATCAAGACGCTTTATCATATCATAATGAATGGGCATTTTTTATATTGGCGACATCCACAATGAACGGCGACTTAAATTTCTGACAATAAAATCAATGAAATTTTTTTATTAAATAACCATAAATCATGACATAAAAATTAATCATACAAATGCAACTTTTGGCGATGTCAATATTGCTAGGTGATCTCGTTCTCATGGCGACCAAATAAATTACTGGTAATATTTTTTCAAGCGTTTGGCGTTCCAGGGGTGAGGAAGGGCTTTCCTAT
>BRYE01000016.1:12344497-12346997 GCA_030159115.1 Actinidia arguta var. hypoleuca | reverse complement strand
TGCCAACTCTGATGAATCATCAATTTTTGTCTAGTATTGTTGGCAATATTTGTTTGAACTGACAAAATCTTATCACCTAGTATACTGTCTCCTAGTATAGTGTCAACAAAATTATTATTAGCTTTTGTTGATAATTCTTGGTGGCCTCCTAACTCAAAAGGAATTGGTTCCTCAATTGGGAAAGATGGCCACCATATATACTTAAAAATGCGCTGAAGAGACAGTAATTCATGTTATCAAAATCACATTTAAATTTCCATTTCAATATCCAGAGAATTCCAAACTTTGTGAAAAATAGAAGGATAGATTTTTCCCTTGGAATGTCTGATTTTCCCAATAATTGAGGCTGAACCTTTACCCGAGCAATAAATTCTTCGGGGAGAGGTTAATGCAAAATGTCAAGATCAAGATGAGGAAGCTTTGACAAAAATGATTGTTGCTAAAGCCAAAGGAAAAGCAAAGGTAGGATAAGTAGAAATTCTTAAGACCGATCAATCGCTACTGACACTATACTATGAGATAAGATAAGATTCTTTGTTGGTTCAATTAAATACTGCTGACACTACTAGACAAAAATTGATGACTCATTAGAGTTGGCAATAATACAACTGCGTCCACAACATAGTTATCAAAGGTGTGCCTAGGCGGTGCTTGAGGTGCAAGTGGTGAGTTGGTCGCCCATGCTGGCTCGAGTCCCTACGACTCCACAAAGGCGCTTCAGGCATCGATAAGCGACTAGGGCAATCACCTTGTCCATCAATCAATTTCCTAAACCCTAAAGGCCAAAGTTTTGGAGATTGCAAAGTCTAATGGTGTGACTTCGCAATCTACTCTCTCTCTCACTGGTTTACTCTCTCTATCGTTACTGGTTATAATGTCAAGACTCAAGAGCTTCCAATAGGTCACACTCTTCTCTAGATGCTTTTACTGTTAGTTTTCATTTCTAAGGTTATGAATTGTGAACTTCTTGGGCGTAATTTTTCTATTTGGTCGTGGGCTAAGAAGCATCGACACAGACACGGATGCGCAAACGGACATGGGACACGACAATCTCAAACGAAGCAGGATATGGACACGACGGGGATATGGCAAAATAAATATTTTTTATATATTTTTATTTATTACCTATATGCAAAAAATATATTTTATTTTTATTTCCTGCCTATATTTTTTTATTTATATATTTTTTTATTTATATATTTTTTTTATTTGTTACCTATATAGAATGCTGGAGATGGTTGCTAGGGTTGCCAGTGGTTCGATCGATCTTGGTTGTTATAAATGGCATAACTGGATGGATGCGTATTAGGGCTGAGAGATATTAGGGCAAAAAATCTCTTTGTTTGGTCCCTAAGTTTATAATTTTTTACTTCGACCCCAAAAATATTTTTTAAAATTACAAATTGTACCCCGCCGTCTTTTTTGTGTCCCTTGAAGGGACACGTGTGTCCTACCTTTAAAAAAATTATAAAAATATAGAACACGACACGTGGTGTATCCGGCACATGTCCCACGTGTGTCAAAGGACACACCACGACCTACCTTTGAACATTTGTCCTTTATATATGTGATCCATTCTCAAAATTCCATCTTTCTTATGTGTGATAGTGTAGGATATTTGGTTAATTCCTGCTCACTGACTGCATCACAAGCAAATGTGACTGCATCCCACATTTCAAAATTCCAGCTTCTATATCATGCTTTTCTTCTGTTTTCCTTTCATGTTATATTTTATTCTTTTTTTCTTAAGTTATCTTTTGTACTTAGTAGTATGAAAAGTCGTATCCTCCTCTTTGGAAAGAAAACACAACCTTTCGGTAAATGACTTCTGTGAAATGTGGGTAGAAAATGCGGATAACTTGAGGTCCACTGCTGTAAACCTATAACATGGGGGACAGTGTACTGATTTGTTTCCTGCAGCACAGCCTTCTTAATTTAACAGGTTTTTAAAGCTGTTGGTAGGAATAGAACTGTAGATGCGAACTATATGCTGACACTAACCACTGTTTTCTAAGTTGCAGCTTTTTTGCTATGATGTTGACTGTAGGAACTTTTCTTTCTGTTTATAAATAGTTATTTGGAATTTAGATGAACCTTTGTCTTGTCAACGAACCAGGTAGGACCTGCTGCTACTCTAATCAAGGCTGAGGTGCCATGGTCAGCTCGAAGGGGGAATCTCTCTGATAACGAGCGTGTCTTGAAGACGGTGAAAGGGTAATTTATTCTGAATATCTTTTTTTTTTTTTTTGATTTTTAGGCATCTGTCTCGGAAGTCCTTTTGGCAACTTGTCTAGAACTTTAAGAAATTATTTTGTGGATCATGAAATTCTGAAAGTTGTTTATGGAATTAGGTTTGGTCTGAACGTGTATTCACTTGCTAGATTGTAGGGGTGAGCACGGGTCGGTTCTTGGGCTTGACCCGCCATCTGATCCGAAAGAATCGGGTCCTTTAAAGTTCCATCCAATTCCGACCGTTATCAATGCTAAAACTGTCTGAGAC
>BRYE01000016.1:12324497-12336997 GCA_030159115.1 Actinidia arguta var. hypoleuca | reverse complement strand
ATATTATGTCTACGACGAATATGTCTAGACTTACAATTATACATGTTCACATGTGCCTTACCAATCGCAGATTGACTGTACCAATGGATGATAATTACAAACATAGGTTTCGACCATATTGGAATATCTTTCAGAAATTGACGTAGCCACTCGACTTCTTCAGTTGCCTTATCTAGAGCTATGATGTCACGACCCAACCAATTTATACACGTGGATCCACCCTTATAGCAGGTGTCATCGTGACCGGCTAGTGAATCCCAATCACTGAGGCTTACTACTCAACTCAGTTTAGGGATTTTCTTTTTAATCAATATGTTTATACTTGAATGTAAACAATATGTAAGAAAATATATTTAAATAAAATCAGAGCTGACGGGTCATTCAAAATATAAAATTAATCTTATAGTTATATATACAACTACGATCTGGCCACAATCCTGCATAACCGTTATCAAAATTATAAAAGTACAAAATAACTACTTTTCTATGCTAAGTACATGGCATATGTCAACAAAAATTGACTAAGGTCGCGCGCCTTCAGTCGTGTGCCACTTCATTCTCATTACCTGAAATTTACGTACAACCACGTCTTAAGTACTAGGCTAGTGTGAGCCAAGCTATATAATACTAACAAGTGCTTATGAAATTATAAAATACCAATTCATTTCAACATGAAATAACTTTATGTTTTCAATCCTTTTTTATTTCAGTCATTGGCTCATCTAGGCCCATTTATCTTGATTTCATATCAAGAATTCAAAATTATATTGGATTGCCACTTGCGACACATCACCCGTTCAACGAACACCAGTAATTAAGGAGCGACCTCAATATAAATACGGTATGCTATCACCCATGATCATCTGAATATGATCCCACCCTTCTTACATCACTTCTCGCTATATTCTTTTTTCTTAGCAGTCGGGGCATCGTTCGAACTATGTATCGTCTAAATTATATTTTTAAAAGTAATTATTTTTACATTTCATGGCACATTCAAAAATAACATAGCATGCATTTATCCGTAAAATAATCATCATATTTCAAAATTTCAAATAACACATACTTTCGTCGTAAAACTCATTTTAAATAAGTAAAATATAACAAGACTCACCAAAAGTACGTCTAAATCTTTCTATGCACTGTGAGCTAACGTTCCTTGAATTCGGGTCCTACGTTTCACATTCGAATCTTTAGACTTAATAGTCTCGTGGCTACGAATAATATACATAAATTTCATAATTTTCAAGTTTTATAAAATATTTAAAAATTAATATTTCGGATTAATTTATGTAGAATTTTCTGCAGTCAGTTGGTTTATTATTTTTATAAAATTCTTCAGAGTTAATTTGACTCTAAAAATTTTATATAATATACTAGATGCATATATGTATATACAGTAAAAATATGATGAATTTTTAAACTATATAACTATTTAAAAAAAAATCGTTAAACTTTTCTAATTTATGTACAAACTTTTACTGACAGCAACTCTATTTATAAATATTTTGGGCATTACAAATATTTATGAAATTCATGAAATTAAATAAGTAATAACTATACATATAAACGTATCACATATAAAATATTAAGAATTTTCTAACATATGTAACTATTTTTATAAAATTCGCAAACATTTTGGTCAAATATTTTTTTTCCCAGTTTTGGAATTCATATTGCAGGTCAATTTTAGATCATTTAGAGTCTGAATTTGAAATAAAGTTAAAATAAAAAGTTTTAAATAATTTTTACAGTTTTCAAGCACAACTTAAATCAAGTAATTTAGACATCATATGAGAAAATTATGATAAAAATACGAATTATGTTCCAGAAGTAAAATAAGATTTACGATTTATTCGAATTTTGATTTTAAAAATATGTATAAATATAATATTTTAGGGATATTTATAGGATTATATTGTACTAGATATGGTATCTAATAATAAAGTCTAATGTAGAAGACTATATCATGTAAAGGAGAGGAAAAAAATAGAGTTTGCCTCAATAGATTTTCAATTTCGGTTCTTTGTTCTTCTTTTTTTTTTTTTTCCTCTGAACTCTCTTTCTGTATTTTTATGTCCCTTTCTTTTCCTCAATTCTTTTCTTTCTCTCTGTATCTCTCTATCCCTTTTCTCTTTCTTTTGTTTTGTTTCTTGTGGAGTTGAGAGTTGTTGGATTCAGCTTTTAAATTTTAAGTTTGAGATTTGTTTTTGACTTATTAGGCTTACAACCTTACACCATCACATGGCACACTCAAAGGGACAGTTGTTGCCCTCTCTCTTTTAGTGTCTCACACACACACACATGCACTTGTGCAGCTCCCCTCTCTTTCTTATGTAACACACACACACATGCGCGCACGCACACACACGGGTTGCACACACACACACCCTCATGCGTGGTGACACGTGTCACCACATATCTCTCATGCACGCACCCACGTGTCTATCGTATTTCTACAACGTGTCGTATTATCGTGTTTTATTTTCTCCCTAATTTATAATTTACTACGTAAAATATTAGTTGCATTTAAAATTAAATAAAATTAATTCGGTTATTAATTTAATACTCATTTTCGTAGGTCGGGGTATTACATCCTCCTCATCTTAGGAAGTTTGGTCCTCCAAACTTGTCCACGTCGTATCTATATCGTTATTGTATCATATTCATGGCTCGACTCGATCTATATTATAGTCCTAATAATATCATGATAACAAGGCATAAGTTAAAGTTATACCTTGTTCGAAAAGGTATGGGTATTTATGTCGCATGTCGCTTTCTTTCTCCCATGTTGCTTTCCCTGTCGACTGGTTCTCTCACCAGACCTTGATCAACAGAATTATTTTGCTCCTCAGTTGTTTTACTCTGGTGTCCATGATTCGCACTGGTCACTCCTCATATTGCAAGTTCTTTTCTAACTCTATCGGTGGTTGTTCTAACACATGAGTTGGATCCGCAACATATTTTCTCAACATCGATACGTGAAACACGTCGTGAACATTTGCAAACTTTGGGGTCAAGGCAAGCCGATATGCTACCGGTCCTATCTTCTCCAAAATTTTAAATGGTCCCACATATCGTGGATTTAGCTTTTCCTTCTTCTCGAATCTTATAACTGTGTAAACTCTATATTCCTTTAATCAAAAAACCTGACTCTCTTGAGGAAAAAAGGATAGAGTCCTTTCCAAAGAAGACTCATTTTTCTAATTGGACTTTAATGAGAAGTTTTTCTAATTTATCTTTACAAGTAAAAGACCTATCAACGCACAATAGTTGGAACCTCCAACTACACTACATTCCACACCTTTCTCAAACCCTGAAAACTCTCTCACGACTTCCCTTCTAGAAATGTCTTTTTTGCCTTTGCAGTCTTCTTTTTCCGCCATGAGGCAAATCCCTCCTCTAAGAGCATCTCCAACCCAAGTTTCTAAAATACAGACTCAAAATATCATTTTTAATTTAAAAGTGTGTTAATAGGATACTACTATTGATTACAATTTCAACCCTGATTTCCATTTCTATCTCTATTTTCCAAGAAAAAAAACTATCATTCTCTCTATCGTGTCCCACTTTCTCCTCTAAATTTATCTATCTTTCTTGAAACTTCAACTATATAACGAAATTTCTCAAAATATTCAAATTATGATATTTTACACTATTATTAAATATATTTACTATTTATCTCACTTTAAAGTCTCATCGATTGCTTTTTAATAATATTAATTTAGAAAAATTAAATTTATAACTTAAAAGAGATGCTTTTTTTTAAATAATAATAATAAAAAGAAATAGTGAGAAGTAAAAAATGTAGATGGTCTCCATTTTTTAGGTGCATCTTCTAGGGCCTGCTCAAGAAGAATATACGAGGCTTAAACAACAACATAAAATTAGGCCTTTATACTATTTTTTTTATTAAAATTTGTTTTGCTAACTTTATTGTACTCAAGTTTTGCTAACAAGTTATTTTTAATTAATATTACAATTAGTCAAAAAAAATTCTTGTAACATTGTCAATCTTATATATATTATTTTATCAATTTCAATTAGCTCAAATATTATCAATAATATTCTATGAAGAATACATATATATATATATATATATATATATATATATATATATATATATATATATATATAAATCATAATTCATTTTGAATCTCAAATCTATCTCTCGCTATCTATGGTTGAAATACATTTGAGTTAATTCAACGGCTGAGATTTCACCTGAGATTATTTTATTTCTCCCAAAATTATTACTTTCTTCTTTTCAAAAAGTGTGAGACCCACATAAGTTCTTATCTAATGGACAAAAAATCTTTAAGTATGGGCATATATTTTACCCATTAGATCATTTTTTTAATAGGACCCACAACAAGAAATTAAAATATAGATTTCTTTTTCTCATTTTTTTGTATTTAATATTTTTTTTATTTGATCATTTTTTATTATTATTTTAATTATTTTGACGATAAGAGTCTAAAAATATTAAAACAAAATAATTTTAAAATAAAAATAATTTTTTTAAACTATTTAATGAACTTTTTCTTAAATTATATAATTTTTAATATTTTTAAATTATTTTTGTAGACACATACAATTACTAGTTCATTTATAAGCAATGTATTTTAGTACGTCAGCTGATGTACTTAAACAGGAAGAGAGACTGAGAGAGCATGCAAATTTGGTTTGAGGGTTTCTTTTGCTGCAGTTTTCCTCCTTCACTCCTTGCCTTCTAAATCAATTGTCAAGGTCAGTCCATCTGTTTAAGAATTAGTGCATGCAAAGAAAAAAATAGATTGAACAAGAAAAAAAAAATAGAAAACAATCTCTTTTTTATTTTTTTGATGTCCAACAGCCACTCTTTGACATGTTTTACGGTGGGTTTTCTAGGCATCTTTGTTGTAAAAGCCGATAAGAAATATAATATTCTCACGGGAAATTCATACATGAGCTACGTTGAAAGGCCACGTTCTGATTTTGTACAAAAATTATGTATAATTTTTTTATTTGTATATTATAATTTTCTTGGATTCTATATGGGAGTCCGTACACATTGGGTTTTCAATTGGTGACAACGGGGTTGACACAGTTTATGAGATATTTTAATTATTAGCCAAGTGGCATCACAAGAATATCAGTACAAAGACGGGAAGAAAGTAAATGGGGACAGAAGATCCCAGCCCCTAATTGAAGCTCTTATAATCACTATCCTTTTAACTTACCAAAATTGAAAATGAGACCCTTTTCTTTTGCTTAATCTTTTTTATTAATGGGCTTACCATATGTTTCCTCATTAATGGTAAGTCCATATGTTAGGAAAGGTATTAATCGACGCATATTTGGTTGGTTGGTAATTAAACGTAGGCCACATATTGAACAATAACCAATACAAATACTATATCTCTAATTGAATTTCTTATTTATACTTACTAGTAATTGTCCGTGCCCATGGACACTACGAAAAGAAAAAAAAAATCACCTCTTAGATATACTTGTTAGAATTTTACAACTTAAAAAATAAATAAGATATAAAATTCAGATAAAATATACATTGCATGCATATACGAAGAGATACATAACTTATGTAGGGTCCACATGTGCCTAGCTTTAGAGTTTTTTTGACCATTGGATCATAACTTATGTAGGGTCCACATATTTGAAAAGAAGGAAGTGCTAGTTTTGGGAGGAAAAAAAATAGTCGCAGGTGAAATTTCAGCCGTTGAATTAATTCAAATGGATTTCAACCGTAGATAGTGAAAAATAAATTTTGAATTCAAAATGGATTGTGATTTATATTATAGATTTATTTCAATTTTGGGATGACAAACTTTATAATTTAAAAAATATTAATAGTTAATACTATTTTTCTGGGGCCATCCCTGAATATGACTGCCAAGATAGAGAGATTGGAAGTTCAAATATTGCTCTTTAGTCCTTAACAAAAATTTTGTTTGGTAACAATCATTTGTGAGTTGGAGTTCTTAATGGAAGTTGACTCCAAGCAGGGATGGACCTAAGGGGTAGCTGCCACCCCAAGATTTTCAAAAACTTCTAGTTTTATAGTAGTATTATTTACTAATATTTTCAAATTATATAAGTCAACCACCCTAAAATTAAAATTAATATTGCATTTCCTATGTAAGTTATATATATGTATATTCGCCTCTTTTAAAGTTAAAATCGTGCTTTCGTCTCTGGCTTCTAGTAAAAATTTCCTATTCTTAAAAGATAGCAGGGACTATGTATCACAAATAATAATAATATAGAAAAATGTCAATTATTGTTTTCTACTTCCATGTTTCTTAATTCTTTTGGAGTACAAATCTTGTATTTTACTATTGAGCTCTGTCAGTTTTGTTCTAAACTTTACAAATTTTCTGTTCTGACTGTGGAAGCAAGTTTCTTCGATTTCATGTTATCCAAAGATGTGTTGTTGCATGTTCTCTCTCCTTATAGGCACTACACCAGCGGAGCCTGAAAATCTATCCAGGTGGGGCACAAAAAATGTAGAATAATATTAAATCAAAGATGGACAACCCCTTATTGCTCTTAATACAGTCGGATAATAGTAAAAACTGTCATTAATTTGAACATAAACTATAAAAGCTTCAATAGGTGTAATGTTGGCACGGCAAAAAGTTGGATAACAGAGATGGTAAACACTGTTTGAAGAGGAGACAGAGAAACGAAAAGAGTCTCATAAACGGAAAGATAAAAGAAATGAGAGGTTGTCAAAGATTTAAGAAAGAACATACAAACTTTTATAGGGGGAAAATTGAGATTGTAATTTATAATTTGGGGTAAAACTATAATATTTGTAAACTTCAAGGGGGTCACGTGCCCCTCCTAGGCACACACTGCTCCTCAATGCACTAGTCTAGTTTTTTCTAAAACAAAGTTGCATACAGCTCCATTTGGATCCTTTAAATGAAGGGATTTGACATAATTATTCAATGAAGATGATTCAAATTTATATAATGTTAGTTTCTATTTGGATTTCAACATTGAATTTTGAAGCTTTATTATGATGATTTTGAAATAACTATATAATATGAGTAATTTGGAATTTTTCATATGCTAAGAATTTGTAGCTTTATAGGAAATACATTTCTTATACTCCAACATGCGATTTCATTTGGGAAATCTTGATAACAAATATGTACAAAATGCGATGGTTGTTTTGTAGTTTTATTCGGTTAAGACAAAATGGAGTGTTTTTGTCAAAAAATGGGACGTGACAATCGCTTTCCTATTCAGTTATCTTCGCAGTGTATCTTTGGTAAAATTGGAAACTTCTTGTTCCATAGTTGTGAGATATGGCAATCAAGTTAGCTTTTTTATTGTTTTTATGACGGTGTGTATGTTTGATACTATAGGAATTGTACATCTTATTACTTACATAAACATCTGTCTGTTCCCCTGTGACATAATTTTACTGTTAGTAGTACCTGGTGGCTGGAAGTGAAACCCTTTTACTAGAGAATCAGTCGCCTTTCGGTATGTGTGTTATTATTATTGTTTATTACAACCCTAAATGTCTCTCTATGAGTTTACTATTGGCCTATTTTCGTAATTTGAACCGTTTATTTTGCCAAGTCAGCTGAGCATATAACCTATGCAAGAAAATTAAGTCAGTCGAACATTAATCCGTTACTTCTATTTAATGTCCATTTGGCCTAGCCATTTGGGGGATTTTTTTAACTGATTTGGTTTTTTTATTTTTTTTCCCTTTCATAATTTTTTTAATTATTTTATCAAAATTTATATTTTTTTTATAATTTTATACGAGAGGAGTTTGAAAATATAATTTTTTTTATCTTATTTAGGAAAAGCTTCCTAAAAATGGGAAAAAAATATTTTTAGTCGATAAATTAACTAGTTGTTTTGTCTCTAGCATTTTATTCCCAAATTTGAATAAAAAAATTATATTTTTAGATTCATTTGTTTTAGAAGAACCGAAAAATATAGTAAAAGTTTGATTAAACTATGAAAAAAAATCCTAAAAAAATTAAAAAAATTAAAAATTAAAAAAAAAATAAAAAAATAGGCCAAATTGGACCTTAATTGTCTTTGATTATCTTTGAAGTCTCATCTCATGTTAAATCTTAAGCTATTCAAATTCAAAAAATCAAAAATTAAAAAAAAATTAAAAAAATAGGCCAAACTGGACCTTAATTGTCTTTTATTATCTTTGAAGTCTCATCTCGTATTAAATCTTAAGCTATTCATCTCACTTCAATTTGGCCTTCCTCTATTTCTTTTATCAAGCTCTAGCGGTTTGTACCATTTTGGCAAAGTTATCGCCAAATTTTAGCATGCTACATTAATATTTTGCCATATTTTGACAATATTGCTCTATTGGTTCAAAGTTATTTTAGGCACAACTCCTCTTTTTCTATCATCATATCAAAATATGTTGGAGATCAATGGAGGAAAACATCAATTGGTGTTGGTATTTGACTATGTTGCTGATGTGGCAAGTTCGTCATTGCCTAAGTTGCCAAATTTGATAGAAAAAATGGCTTTGCTAAATTTTGGTAGAACTAGTACCCCTCACCACAGGAGTGGTTTTTTTACAAACTAATGCCAAATTTTGGCTTAGGCAATGGTTATAGTGTTATGAGATGTCTTGTCTTTATCTCAAACTATAAGGGTCTCTTTGTGGAATTCCTAATTCTTAAGGATAATTAATGTAATTTATGGATTAAAGTTCTATTAACAAACCTAGAACTTGTAATTTGAGATGCAGAAGAGGAAATGAAAAGAGAGTGAGAGTGAGAGCATTGAGAGGTACAAAGCTTGTAATTCTAATTGCGTATAGTGGATTTTATTCTTTTTCTCTGCCGTGAATGTAAGCACATTGTCGAACCATGTAAATTTTCGTGTTATATATCTGGTGTGATTTTTTTAATTCGTTTTTACTATTTTTCATAATATATCGATTCGTCCTTACATAAGAAGTGGTGTCAAAGCTGCATATTAGGGTTTCGATCTCTTCGATAAAGTAAATATGACGAATACCAAGTACGAGGTAGAGAAGTTCACAGACAAGAATAACTTCTCTTTGTAGCAATGGTGGATGAATGATATACTAATCCAGTAAGGTATTTCTAAGGCTCTACTCGGGAAGGAGAAAAAGCCCAAGAAGATTGAGAAGACCTCGATGCGAAGGTTGCCAGTGCAATTCGTTTAAACCTAAGTGATGAAGTTATTCATAATGTACTTGATGAGGATTCAGCACAAGTGATCTGGAAAAAGTTAGAAAGTCTACATATGAAGAAAAATCTAGCGAACAAATTGTACATAAAGAAACCATTATACAGTTTGCAGATGAAGGAAAATACACATTTGAATGTCTTTAACATGTTATTATAAAACTATCAAGTTTCGATGTAAAGGTTGATGATAAGGACAAGGCGATACTTCTATTGGCATCGCTGCCTACATAAAGGCAATCTTTTCTTGATCAAGTTCGTGCATTACTATTTGGTGGTAACCTCAATATGTGTCCAAGAAATTAATTAGGGCATGGCCCAATTTGAAAATCCACTAGTTGATCAATTTTTTGTAAGGAGAAGCAGTCCTTCAGACAAGCTCGATTCAGACTTGTGAAATCAACGAACATTTGTCAATTTTCTTCTGTACCACCACTATGCTGAACAGTCAGCTGGGGTAAAGAATCTCTGTGATAGCACTTGCCTCTTTCAGCTTATCAACTTCCTCTATCATCGTGTTTACATACTCAGTTGCAGACCTCATTTCCCGCTGCATCACTGGACGAGCCTCGGGAATGAGTTCATCTTGTATTCGATAAAGCTTGGGTCAATCCCGGGAATTTCATATGGAGTCCATACGAAGACCTCGATATTAGCTGTCAGGAACTCGATGAGTTCGGTTTTTTCCCGTTCTATTAGGTTTGAACAAGTGAGGAAGAAACAGTTCGAGCTTGGCTCATTAAGATCATAGTGTACGAGGTCCTCCACGACTTTGGCCTCAAGGGTCCTGCCAACATCTTTCAGGACTTTCCATTCCTCTTCAACCAATTGCACCTATCTCATGGCTGCCTTAGTCGAGATCGTGGCAAGGTAGCATTGTTTGGCACTTGATCCCAATAAAGGGTTTTTTCGCCTCGGGGAGCGGCAAACTTAATGACCTGGTGCAGTGTGGATACAACTCCTTTGATCACGTGTGACCAATCTCGGCCAACGATTGCTTTATAAGGGGAGGAGATATCAACAACAATGAACTCTGCTACCAACTATTCAGAACCAACTTGCACTTTGAGGGTTACAATTTCCAAGGGCCAGTGAGACTAAGTGTTGAACCCGACTAACGGAGCTCGGACTGACTTCAAATCAGTCTGGATAATTTAAGTTGTTAAATAAATCATAATACATCACCTCAATCAAGTTGTCAGTGTCCACCAGAACTCTTTTGACATCATAGTTATGGCCTCAACAGGATGATCAAATGATCGATGTGGGTATGTTGGACCCGTTCAATATCAGCTTTGATAAATGTGATGCTTCTTGGCTCGGTCGAGCCCTGCCTAGGCTTCTTCGTCACTGGTTGGACTGAGAAAACCTTGTGCATTTGTTTGACAATGCAGATCTCCCCTCGGATCCTATTATGTATGGCATCTTTTGATCCAATCTCCACATTCTCTTCCTTTGACTTTGATAAGAGAAAGTTGTTTCAGTTTGCCGAGTTTTATCCTTCTTATTTTTTTCCACTACAACTTATAATGCTTGATAATCAACTTGAGATCTACTTTCTATATGTAAGCTCTAATGATCAGTTTTCTAAAATGATAGGGATTAGTGTTCTTGCTCAAAAATTAGTTGAAATAAAGAAGAATGCTATCTATCTATTGGTTTATTTGCTTGTAAAGTTGGCATTAATCTTATCGGTTGAACTGCATATGTTGAAAAAGCTTTTTCTGCTACGAATATTATGAAGATTTCACTCCATAATCGCATGGGAGATGAGTAGATGGATGATTGCTTGGTGACATACATTGAAAGAGACATATTCGGCACCATAAACAATGAAGTTATTTTGCAAAGAGTTTAGAATATGAAACAACGAATGGGATTGTTATAGTTTGTCATATTAATTTTGAGTGTTGTTTTGTGTAATAGACATTTGTTATCTCTATTGAGTTTTGAATTTTATCGTATTATTTATATTTTTTAAAATTTATTATCTCACTTATATGCAATAATGCAATTGCTCAATAGTATTTTTCGTCTTCACTAGACAAAATTTATGAGTCCACCACTGGTTTGTCTAGTGGGTCAGATACTTTTTTAGGAAATTAAAGATTTAAGTTGCTTTCACCAGTATATGGTGACCCTCACTCACTCATAAGGGTCGTCAATGGGCCGAGTCGGGCCGATCCAGTCCGATTTTGATCAAGCCAGATTAAATGTGGATCAGACTCGATAGATTTTGACTAGTCAACAGGTTAAGATGGGCTGGACTTGTGCCAAAAAGATGAGACCCAAGCCCGTGCATACGGGCCTAGACCTGGACTTTTGAGTCGGGTTTGGGTTTACGGGCCTTTAAATAATTTTTTTTGTAAATATATTTTATTTTAAAATAAAAAATAAAAAATATAAAAAAAGTAATGCGTAATTACATGAAATCCATATATATTGATTTTTTACATATAAAATATAAAATATTGTAAACAATTGAAGTTAGGGAGAGGGATTACATCATTATAGTATGAATATATCTCAAATAGGTTCGCACATATATATATGTCAATCATTTGCACAACTCTTCAAAAAAACTTAATTTCATAAGATAACAAAAAGTGATACGGGAAATAAAAAAAATATTTGTCATTATTCTTCGTCAAGTGAACTCTCTAGGCAGGGAGGGAACCAAGAGTATTATTCAAGGGGGCAAAAATATAAAACATAAAAAAATTAAGATTTTTTAATATTTTTATGGAGGGCCAAATAAAAAAAAAATTAAAGTAAAATTTATAATTTTTAAAAAGTTGGGCCATAGGCTACTTCCGTCCTTGTCTTTAGGCAATGAGCCGGCCGAGCCATGAGCCGCGAGCTGTTTGATTAACATTACTCACCCACTACCTATTCCAATATCTTTAGATCAATCTAATAAAGATTTAAGTTGCTTTCACCAGTATATGGTGACCCTCACTCACCCACTACCTGTTCTAATATCTTTAGATCAATCTAATATTGAGCAACCTGTGTCCAAAAAAATTTCTTTTGCTCAAACAGACATGACTGCAATAGGATGTTTCTCCTCCCTCTCACTCATAGTCCTCCTCTTAGTGTCCCAACCCTTTTCAACTTTAGCTGATGGTGGTGTACCGGCCGCTCTAGAGCGGTTTATGAGCCTCCTGGTTCAACCTGTGAAACCACCGGCCGACACTAGCCATTCTTGTTGCTTCCATAACCGGAAAATAGGGGTCCAAATCAAGAAGAGGATCCGCAATTACGTGCCCGGAACCCGCCCAAAAA
>BRYE01000016.1:12311997-12319497 GCA_030159115.1 Actinidia arguta var. hypoleuca | reverse complement strand
TTGAGCTTTTTTCTACCACATTTAGCTAGTTCAACTAGTTCACTTTGAAGGACATTATACCATTTGTTGTGGTAAAAATCTGGGCGAGCAACCAACAGTCAAAATTGCTCCTCAGCCTCGGCACTGGACCGTTGGCAAGTACTTGGACGACCTGCACAAAATAGAATAAACGTAATCGGCCGGGGTGAGGTTGCTCAAAACCCCTCCAACGTGTGAATCAGACCAAGGCAACAAGGAGATAATCAAAGCCTATATGGACGAGCACAATAGGAAAAGTGTTTGTGGTGCCTGTGTTGAGCGTACCTTTTCATTATGGGGGAGCGGCCTTTATATAGGTGTAGACTGGAGATCCGTGCGAGGATATTCAAGAGAGATTTCTGGATAGCCGTGTATGGGAAGTATATCTCGTTAATATAGGAGAGATCACAGGCAATTGCCATATGGAGAGCAGCCCGCAATTGTAGGGATTGTGATAGATACGGTCTTCCGGTTCAGGCGGAATTCTCGTGGAGGCGGATTCTGATCAGGTGGAGTGATCAAGAAGGACTCGGGGGTAGGAATCCCTGTGGATATAGAACTCTGTTGGAAATGGTCTCTGATAAGGCGACGTGGATGTCCTCGCCTAAAGGTTAGCTGGAGAAAAACTTATTCATATATTGGCGAAATAATCCCTTGGCGATAACACTATGAGCGACCAGAGCTATATCGGTATTCATGCTCTCGTAGAGTAGAAGATATTCATGCTCATTTCATTTAAAAATATTAACCGAAACCTCATATATTTCGACTCAAAATTATCAAAAAATCATGTTCAAAACTCGATTTTTCCAACATATTGTTGTTTGATTGATTGGACCATTTCGAAGTGCTTGTGTGATATTAAGTGGGAGAGACATTTAAAAAGTTATTTAAAATTATAAGAATTTAAATTTATATGGTGTTAAGTATGTTGTGTTTTCCATTATTTAAGAATCCACGTGTCAATGTGTGCATATCATGCAATAATATGCCAGATATAATAATTAAATTAAAAAAGGCATATATGTCATAACTTAAACACATGTGAGATATTGCATTCTAAAAAATGCAAAACAATTGCAAAATATTTCAATAAAGTAACACCCAAGTAGTATTTATTAATATGTCTAGGAGGAAAAATATTGAATAGAAACCTAACATTTTGTATAATATGCACAAAATGGCTACTTCCAAACCTTGAACTAACAATTACAGAGTATTTCAATGCACTCTGTAAATATTTCAAAATGTATTTAGGTTATATGAGTTGTTGAAACGTGTTCAAAGGGTTCAAGAAGTGCCACTGAAGCATCCGTAGGATATTATGAATCTAATTATTCCTATTTAATTAGGAAACATTGGACACGCTTTAGGAGTGTCCAATGAGCATGCATTGTTGTCGTGTCCGACACGACACCGCTTCTCCAAAATATTAGCGCTCCTTAGACTATGTCATTTAAGGCACAAGAGACTACTTGGAACGCACATTGTGCTTATGTCATGGCAAGGACTCCAAATTCATTTGTTGGTAATGGGTTTGCAATGGTGGACAAGTGGTGCAGAGTGCAGACATGGATTGGGATGACGATAGGGTTTGTCATAAGGATGGTGGTGGGGAGGTGGGGGAATAGGGTGATTGTGGGGCATTGAGATGGAAAGAAGGTGGGTGCTTGGTTATACGTAATAAATTGTTTTGTGTTTGGTTGTAGAGTTTAGGTTGTTGCAAGTTTGAAATGTCCGTTCTACCCTTACAAATTGGCCATTGCTCTCATTGGCTAGGACAAACTTTTATAGGTGGACCCTATATATAAACTTGAATAAAACACACCAAAGACAAAATAAATGCAATTGATATATAGTGGAAGATTAGAATTAAAAGAATGACAATAGCTAACTTAACACACACAAAAAAAAAAGAAGAAGTTATATTTGGATCATTGATTTAGGGAGGAATTTATAGAAAAAAAATAAAAAAGACTAAATCTAAACCGTTAGATCCATCAACTGTTTTCTTTCTTTTTTCATTTTTCTCAACTAATATCTTTGCATCCTCCGCTCCCATCTGCCTCCTTTGGCAGCATACTCTTCACCACCACGGCACTCGCACTATCCGGCGATCTCCAATCACAACCGTTGAAGTGTGAGGTGGAGAAAACTCACGATGCTTTAGATCGAATGGACGACGATTACCTGAGGTCGGCCCTACACTACCTTGCATTGCAGGCTGATCCAAGTTCTCTGATTCGAGGAGCCCATACTTTCAGATGCCTTAACCTCAATAGTATGAGTTGGATTAGGCTGCCTACATATGGCGCTGATTTCAGGTGGCCGGCCCATACATATGGCAGCTAATATTACATTTGAAGGGATGGCATACATATTACCAAACCCAAGTGAGGATAGGAGTTTGTCATCTGCTATATGCTTGCAATCCGATCACATGCAAGTCTTCAAGATGTTATTTTATGACTTTTGACAGTTTGGTGTGAGCAAGCAAAACCTTTCCCATTAGATTATACAAGTTTCCATGTGTTTGTGCGTTTGTTGAATGTTTTGTGAAGTTTTATTATGGGTTATGGATTTTTGAGAACTTTACAAAATTATTGGTTATGAAGAAATGCTTAACATTTTGGATCGAAATTAATTCTGTGTGATGTGCATATATTACTGTTTTCCTTGTTTTGTATTTGTCATTCATATCTTGCAGATTATGTTTTCGTTGCTTCGTATTTGCCATTCATATCTTGCAGATTATATATGCCCATATATATATTTATGCGTTTTGATTCTATAGCTGAATGTATTCTTCATCTTTTAGAATTTTACTTTATAATGAGAGTTGTGTTCGTGTCCACACATATGAACTTTAGAGACATTCAACCGTGATTAGCTTTCATTTGGATTTGGATTTCCCTCTTCATTTCAATGCATAAAAGATTGCAAGACATTATGAAAACAAAAAATCAAAGTCAGTTCATTACGACTCCTTTCGAATGATTGATGGAGATCTCATTTCCTATTCGTTCGTAACTCATAACCACCACACCAATCACCATACTCAAGGAAAATAAGACGCGCAAATCCAACTAATTTGAGCACACAAAAATCATGAAGTACTTGAAACAAAATAGAAAAAGTCAAAACTACAATGTTCAAACAGCACTTATTCAAAAACAATAATAATTAATAGAGAAGTTTTCGAACAGAAAAAAAGCAGCCAAGTGGAACCGTAAGAATCGTGACATTGTGCAAGAAAGAGATTCCATAGAGCATAAGTAGGTGCTGTAAACATCCAAAAACCAAATATCATACAGCATACTACAGGAACAAACCCTTGTGCACATGCAAACAGAAAAGAAAACTACCCAGCATTAATTAAATCAGAATCACTCACTGACCTCTTATTCCCAGCTTGCTTGATCAAATTCGGAAAACGTCTGTTTGGAATCGCTCATCATACAACCTCCAATGCCCATACCTCTCGGTGTGGAAGACTGACCTGGGGATGTAGAAAGTAGGCTTCTTGATATCCTTCAAATTCTTCAAACTAGACGATGCATCCACAATATCCCGACTAGTCACATTCACACACCCAGAAAGGTCCAAATACTTGAGGTTAAGACACCCTTCAGAAATCAAAGCAAGGCCTTTAGCTGATAATTTGGAGAAGTGAAGTTCGAGGTGGAGGAGATGAGGCATAAGTTTTCCAATTGCGGCAGCCTCTGAGTCCCCATCTTGAGGGCAGGCATTTAGATATTCGTGGGGGACAATTCACGTTCGTTGAGAAGGATCCAATCAATTCATTAGGTTCCTTATGAGGATTTTGAGGTCAGGGCAATTCTTTCCGACCAAAGCCAATGATTTTTTAGATACTTCATAACAATAGCATTACATCAAGTTCCTGCAGCTTGGGGCAACCAGAAGCCATTTTAGCAATGGATTCTTCAGTAACATTAGGGCAGCTCTTGATCAAAAGAACCTGAAGGTTCGGACACCTGAAATGCAATTGGAGGAAGTTAAAGAAACAAGGAACACTTTCTCATTCAATTACGTGGACTAGGGTGCCGGTATTGGGTGTGGGTGTGCATCCAAGTGCCAAAGCTTCCTAAGCTTAAATCTTAATACTAAGATATGTGTCCAAAATTGGGTACGGGTAGGGAGATACGTCTTGAAAACTTATTTGTATTATTTATTGTATAATATTCTTAGATAATGTGTCGTTAATTATCAAGAAATGCCCTTGAAATCAAATAGGATTAAGAAAAGATATAGAATTTCTATCTCCCATCCATATGAAAAGATAAACATATTATTTTGCCAACTAATTTGAACTTCTTTTTTCTCAAATATCACAAAATTAAAGGATCCAAGTGCCTAAATAGGGTATGAGTGTCGACACATATCACATGCCCATACCCATGTCACATCCGTCGGACATGGGTACTTAGGAAAAATAAAAGAGTCCATATAACATAGGCAACCAGTGACGATACATGGGGTAATGCTAGAGTAACCGATTTGGATACCCCAGTTCGGTTTCGTCTACTATCACACCTTACACAAAACAAGATACATCATCAAATTGCCCAAAAGAGCACATGTATTTGGCAAGTTTAAGATGCCATATCAAATAGTATACAAATGTGGTACCAAATGAGGTCATTCTAGTACCACTGCAATGCATAAAATATTGGCAAAACCAATGTCTTCTACCTAAACCCTTCCATACAACAATAAATTGGCCACAAATTAAACCTGAAAAGATCCAATAAGCAACTGGGGAAGAAGTGAAACAGATTTCATCGGCCAACCGAATCATATGTCAATGGCGAAATTTCACACCCAAAATAAAGCCAAGTGCTTAGCCAATTTCATCATTCAAATTTGAGCATAATATAGAAAAATTAGTGGCAGAAGTAGAAAATTTCTACTCAGGGGGGGGAGGTTAAGAGGGATACCATTAGAAAGACACCGATTTCAACATTCAACAATCAATTTATGAATTCAAATCAAAGCTGTTATTTGTGTGAAATTCAATTTCATAAATGCAAACCCCAACTATACAAGACAAGAAGTAAAATTTAGGCATATAAACAGGAATTTCAATCAGAGTAAACCTGAATTTGCATACAGAAGACAATGGCAAAAGTTTAAACATGAAACTATAAGTAGGGAAACTCTCCTCAATGATATCTTCTAACCCTACAGCACAATATCAAGTCTTTATGCTTAAACCTGAAAAGAGAAATTGAAGGAAAACATAGCAACCACTCACAAAATACAATAACCATTACCAACAAATTAAAACTTGAAAATAACGGAATTCAATAAAAAAATAGCATTTGTGTATTTAATCTCATAAATCCAAACCCGTACTCAGCTACACAACAATCAAAATTTACGCAATCAAGCAGGAATTAGAATTAGAGTTGCAACTAATTATATATAGAATGGCAAAAACTCAAACTTGAAAGTTGAAACTATCAATAGGGCAACAGGAAATGTCCTCAATGTTATTCTAACCCTACCGCACAGTAATCAAGTGTCAATACTCAATACTAAAACCTCAAAAGTTTAATTGAACCAAACCCATCTCCCACAACACAAATATTGAACCCATCATGTAGCAATCTCTCAAAAAATTCCAACCTTCCTCGTGCAATTACTCAAAACCCTAAAATCAACCACAACAACAGCCAATTCCAAACTGAAGCCTGAAGATTGGAATCAGAGAACAACCCATTTATAATCATCCAGAACCCAACACTAGCCTCAAAAACCAACCACATGTACTCAGATCCAAACAGACCACAAAAATTCACACAAATTACTAATCAAAACCCAATTCTATGTCACAGCCCACATACCTTTCGGCGGCGAACGAGAGAGACCGGTCAGAGCAGTGCCTAACACGGATCTCAGTGAGAGACCCATCGCTCCAATCGACGACGGATCGGAGCATGGCACCGATTCTTCGCTCGAACTCGGGGGTCCACCAGCGAGCCCAGCCGAGTCGAAGCGGGCCTCGAGGTCGAACACCAAGTTGGGAGACGGGTCCTTGGAGGCGTGAAGCCAGGACCTGCAGACGAGCATGGGTCCAGTCCACCGGTCCTCCAGGTAGAGCAGCGAGAGGATGTTGGTGAGGCACTCGCGAGTCAACTCGGCCCAGTCGGAGCCGAGTCCTGACTCGGTCTTCTGTTTTCGTCCATTTTGTGGGCTCGTTTGGGGAAATGATTGTTGTTTCTCTTTAGCAATTAGGAGTAGCAATTTAGTAGTGATCTAAAAAATGCCATGTGGATAGAAATTAGGGATCTAAATGGTAGTTTTTGATCGTTTTTTATAAGAAAAAAAATTATGAAATCAAATAAAATCGATTTATTATATATATTACTGGAAAGGAATTTTTAGTGAGCAGTGGAGCTTCATTTGTTTTTTTTAAATTAATATAAAATAAATTAAAACTCATCTGATATGAAAAAATTGTTAATAGTATCTTAATATTATATCTATTTTTTTTTTTACTTTCATTTTAAAACTAATATAAAACAAATTATCATTTAAAATGATAATGTATCTTAATAATATCTTAAAATAATTTGTTCAATTGGAAAGTATTTTAATATATACCATGTTATAATTATTTTTTTTCATAATCTTGAAAAAAAAATTCAAAAAATACTATTAACCGTCTCATCAAATTAATTATTTTAAAATATATATTTTCCATAAATGAAAGAAAATCCTATTTGCTATTAACTATCTCATTAAAATTAATTGTTTTAAAATATATTATTTTTAAAAATAAAAATAAATCTTATTTTTATACTATTTTAATACTACCATAGATTGTTTTTTTTAAGAGAGATTCTTTGAGAGCCATATCTTCACACAATTTAATTAACTTTTTTAGTTTTTAAATAAAAAAATAGTTTCTTAATCCTTAAAAAATTGGAAAACAGAATAAATATATAATTATTCTTAGATTTATGATTTATAACTAATTTTTCTTAAAAACAAATCCTTCTATATTTGATATTTTTTTTCTTAAAACTATTTAAGAATTGATATTTCTAATTATTTTAAAGAAATAGTCATAAATATATAGATAATGGTCCTATTTATTTTAAGTTTTCATCGTACATAGCACGGGTTTATGATAGTTTGTATTTATTTGAACCAAAAACGATCAATAATTATATTAAACCGAACCAAATATGTTTTTTTTTAATGATTTGGTTCGGTTCTTAAATTGCTTTAGACTAACAAAAAAAAATAATTTACACATATAACAAGTACATAACATTATAAAATAATAATAATAATAACACATAAGGATCAAGTGCACCACATATTGATGTAAAAAAAACTAAAGTAGTCAAATAGCTTCAAAATTATTCACTTGGATTGTCCTATACCAAATTACATCAACCATCAAACAAAAACACTCCCAAAACACCTTCACTGTAGGGTTTGTAACTCCTT